>SAYR01003782.1:586394-625335 GCA_004382745.1 Argopecten irradians irradians
ACAAACACTGGTAGTAGAAACAGAAGGTCGTATACAAACGACAAACACTGGTAGTAGAAACAGAAGGTCGTATACAAACGACAAACACTGGTAGTAGAAACAGAAGGTTGTATACAAACGACAAACACTGGTAGTAGAAACAGAAGTTTGTATACAAAAGGACAATCCCTGGTAGTGTAAACAGAAGGTTGCATACAAATTACAAACACTGGTAGTAGAAACAGAAGGTCTTATACAAACGACAAACACTGGTAGTAGAAACAGAAGGTCGTATACAAACGACAAACACTGGTAGTAGAAACAGAAGGTCGTATACAAACACTGGTAGTAGAAACAGAAGGTCGTATGCAAAAGGACAATCCCTGGTAGTGTAAACAGAAGGTCGTATACAAACGACAAACACTGTCAGTAGAAACAGAAAGTTGCAGATAAAACCAATCGGTGATGAATAATGAAATAGAGGCTAATGGTAAGGATCTGAAACATTTTCAATTTTATGTAATTATTGCATTATTTATTTTCCTTTTTTGAAAATTAACCAAGTTCAGCTTCATAACTTTTTTTCCTGTACTCAGAATTGGCTCGTCATGTATTAAAATACAATTTATGCATAGCATAGTCATATCATATATTACTAATACTCGTTAAAAAATTAACGTTTTTACTATATAAAAATATAACTAAAATTTAGCAAATGAAATTAAACAGAGTTGTTTAATCTTAAATGTATTGAAATTAGTATTTATTTAATTGTGCTGTTAATGTCTTGTCTAATATTTATTTATTATTTATTTAATTTATTTTGGCATTAGATTGTAATTGTAATTGTATTGTCCTCTCTTTGCTGTTGATGCTTTTCTCGAAGAGTTTTCTCCTTTCTGATTTAGTCTCAAATATGAGTTTGGTCGATCTGTTTTTCCCTTCAATTCTTTGCTTTAATCTCAAATCACTCAATCCAAGGGCTTCAGTTAATTTGTTGATCTCTTCCACATCATGGTCTTTTCTTCTAGCCACATTTTAGAGGCAGACTCCTTTAGGTTGAAAAGCATATTATTTAACTCTCTACTTTTCAGTTGATCAGACTCCTTTATCTTGTTGGTCACCAGTTCATCTCCTCCTTCAGACAATCTAATAACCCTCTTTCATTCCCTGTAAGGGGCCGCGGTGGCCGAGTGGTTAAGACATTTTACCACATGCTCTCCACCTCTGGGTCGCGAGTTCGAATCCCATGTGGGGCAGTTGCCAGGTACTGGCCGCTGGTTTTTCTCCGGGTACTCCGGCTTTCCTCCACCAACAAACCTGGCACGTCCTTAAATGACCCTGGCTGTTAATAGGACGTTAAACTAATCAGACCAAATCATTCACTGTACAGTGTCTTTAATTTTTCTTGATGGTTCAGTCTGCATTTTATCCATCTTTTCCTCAACTTGTTTTCTTTGATTTGTCTTAGGCTATTTTCCATTCTTGCAAATCTGGGGAATTTTTCTATACATACCTTACAAATCCACATCAGTTCATCCGGACCATTAGTTTCCAACATTTCATGTGGTTTTTTGGAGATTTTTGTACACTGTCAACAATACCATAAGTCACAAACCTCGCATTGAATAGCTATATCATCGTTTGTAAAAATTGTTTCACACTTTGGGCAATATATTTTCTTTTCGCTTTCTCTTCTTTTTTTACACTATTTCGACCTGCCATTGCTAAACTTGAACTACTGTAGGTGTTACTTGAATAGTTGGTATTGTACTTTCCAGGTTACTATATTAATTTGTGTGCTGGTATAAATATATCTAACAGTTCACAGATCCAGAGCACTTTACACTTCTTAGGACATGTGGTGGAGCAATCTCCACTCAACATGACCTAAGAGAGTACAGTCCATTGGCTCTCGCAGCACTCCTTTAACCACAGTACCAGCCCTATTCTCCTTGCCCAATACTTGCTAAGCATATGATTAGGATGTATTCTTCTCCAAATCCATACTAAATTTTGGAACTGTATTGCCGTTCTGATCGTTGATGCCAATGTTTAACTCCTTTATTCTTTCGATCAGAGTATCTTGTTTGTCCTTGTAATACGATGGATTACTATGTCCTTTACCTTTGTTTCATTCTATAATGGAGTAGAATGGACATTCCAGTTAAGCCACTTTCAATTTATTTCCATCCCTGGATTTCAGATAGGTCAGTCTCGCAAATTGTCTAGCTATATCTTCTGGTAGTGTCTCACTTAGTTCTATGAATTTACCTCTTTTTTGAGTTAGATCAAATGTTCCAGAGAACCACCAAAATATGTCCAAAATCCATAGTAATTTAGTGTTGTTTAAAAATGGTAGGTATTTTTTTTATTTTTACAGTATGATAATAGTTCGGTGCTTGGTGAGAATATCAGATATTACATTAAAGAATATCAGATATGACATTAACTATAACTAGCGTCTTCATGGTTGTACATTAACCTATGAACTTATGAAGCATAAACTGTGTTCTGTAGATTCCATAACATTGACATTTTTCAACTGAAGTAGACAAATAAGGTATCAAAATGACCACAATAGAATAACAAATACATATCAGGACCAAATAATCCAATATATGTAGTGATTTTTACGCAAGAAATGAAAAAATAGGATTATAAGCTCAAAAATAGTGATTTTTCAGCAAATTTTTCATATTTTGCTTGACGCAGCAAAAATGTTTTCCAACGGCAAACTATTATTGCTAAACAGTTTTTGTCTACTTATAAATCAGTTTAAACAACAACAGCCAAAAAAAACAAAAAACAAAAAAACAAAGTTAACATTGTATAAGTGTCGGTTATGACGTCATCAATATGGCCGCCATCTCGAATTTCACTAGAAAATGAAAAATAGTCATAACATTGCCATTTTTCAACTGAAGTAGACAAATGAGGTATCAAAATGACCATTATAGAACAACAAATACACATCAGGACCAAATAATCCAATACATGTAGCGATTTGTACGTAGGAAATGAAAAAAAAAAGATTTTAAGCTCAAAAATGATAACTTTTCAACAATTTTTTCATATTTGTCTTCACGCAGCAAAAAATGTTTCCCAACAATTTTCATTGACCGTAATCAGTTATTTGAACTCTTTTCAATCAGTAAAAACAACAGCAAGAATATATAGAAATGCAAAAGACAATTATTGTTATACCCTCATTAGGTTTACAAAACATCTCCAGGTGCGTATAATGGGCATATCAATGTTATTTTTTTTCCAAACCGCCGACACTACAGTTTCCTGGTGTCTTAGAATTTCCTGAATATAACATCGGCTATTGAAAATTTATATCTTAACAAATTTGAATTTAAAGTTGGCTGAACATTTAAGTGGGACTTCAAAATAATTCATTTTAGAAGTAACCATTTTTTATTTTGCTTATGCTATGCATAGCAAATAAGCAATGAAGGTTCTCATTTTCAAAGACACAAACGTTCTGGAAACTGTTAATGATATAAACGGAATCACATGCTTAGGTTACTTTGTTACTCTATCAGCAGGTGTTGTGCTGTAAAAATTATTTTTGAGACGCTGGTTTGGAGTTCGAAAAATAGCATATGCCCATTATACGCACCTGGTGATGTTTTGTAAACCTAATGAGGGTATAACAATAATTGTCTTTTGCATTTCTATATATTCTTGTTGTTGTTTTTACTGATTGAAAAGAGATTACGATCAATGAAAATTGTTGGGAAACATTTTTGCTGCGTGAAGACAAATATGAAATATTTGCTGAAAAATTATCATTTTTGGGACTAAAATCTTATTTTTTCATTTCTTCTTCATTTCCTACGTACAAATCACTAAATGTATTTGGATTATTGGGTCCTGATATGTATTTTTGTTCTATTGTGATCATTTTGATACCTCATTTGTCTTTTTCAGTTGAAAAATGGCAATGTTACGACTAGTTTTCATTTTTTAGTGAAATTCGATATGGCGGTCATCTTGATGACGTCATAACCGGAAGTTCATCCCAACTTATGCAATGTTAACGTTTTGATTTGTGATCAGTGGGTCATAAGGGTTCATGAAATAATTAGTTCGGAGGTTTGGGGGGGGGGGGGGGGGGGGTGGTGCATGTTGGACCCTCCTAGGCCATGGCCTAAATGCTTTCATCATCGTATTATCTAGGATACGCGTAATATCTTAAGTCAAATCACACGCGAGATCACAAGATTTCCAAATTATGACGTCACACTTTTGAAGAAGCACCCGAATGAGCTGGACGCCACGTCTGATGAGTAGGCCTAGAGACGGTAAGAAGTTTTATTTTTTTCACTTTCTAGCCATTTATTTACATGTCAGGAGGTTCGGCCGGAGACATGTGTAGTGTGATGTGGGATGTACGCAGGATTATTTTCTGTATTACTTCGTAAATTTAATCCACGAGGCGTTTCCCCACAGACCACGTGTTTGGATTTCTCGATTAAGTTGATGGCGGTGCCAGGGAAAAATAATAATTGGTCGCCCAAGTTGTGGGCTGGCGATATGGTTGTGTCAGGAGGTTAAGCCGTAGACACATTTTATGGAGTATGATTATTTAAATGTTAAATTTTATCAGGCACGAGGATTTTGTAAATTTTTTGGGATAAGTAGCAAGGGCGCCAAGTGTGGTCCCGGCCAACGAGAGGAGACCGACGAGTAAAAGTCGAGATGTATTTTCTGGTTTTCAATTTTCGGGCAATTATATATATGGCCATTTTATTATTTTTCATTTTTCATTCTTTTTATAACGATTCGTGGTTAGTTTTTCTCCGGATAATTATTGTTTCAAAATTTCAAGCCCCATGCGGTCGAGGGCAAGGTCACGGGCGGCTGATCACAAGTGACAGAAAAGTGTCACAGGCATATGGCAGAGAAAACAGGCATCGATTATGAAAGCCTTCAGAAATGTTACGTGTTATGGTATGTTAGCTGAAGTGTGGTGATTTTCGTTTTATATTGAGGAGGCTGTCACAACTCACGGTAATCTGTTTTGAAGCTGATAATGAAATATTAACTCGTGCAATCGGGGATTAGCTTGTTGAACAATGGGACGTTTCGCCCACATGATATTTATTTAGGGGCGAATTGTCTTGCGCCAATTTTTCGAATGTCTGTTATTTAATACAACCTTCAAGTTACACGAGATTAAGGATGCAGTTATCACAAGTATACCTATCTTAATATGAGAAAATAATTTTTAATATTTATATTAAACAACACGTTATGAAACTGGGGTTAGTTCAATTCCTAATTTTGGGAATGTGTTCTTATAGATGACGTACCAAATACTGAAAGCTAGGCATTGCCTAGTGGAAAAGGATATCTTGCCGGTAACTTTGGAAGTGAAGGCAACGTTAGAGGAGGAGATGGGGGACTTGGTCACTGCAAGGCTGAAAAAGGACCACCCTCTCTCTGGATATTCGACAGTCGAATTACAGAAAGAATTTAAAAAACTCACTGGTAGGTAAAAATCATAGTTTAATGGATGAAACATATATTTTAGCGTAAATTTCCAGGTCACCGATTAAATGTTTAGAATATGTTTCATTTTAACAGTTAATATCTTGTTTTATGTAATATAAATTTGGCTGAGATTCATTGACTATTTATTTTATACCTTGCTTCAATTTGTTTGGTTTTATGATCCCAAGAAAGGTAGTTTTATGTTTTTAAGTGTGTTAGTTTTGGGTAAATATTGAGACCTGGTGTTTATATTGTGGTTAACAGGACAGGAGGCGAGTTTGGTCCTTTCGCTGGCGGGATTTGTTTGTTTGTTTGTTTTGTTTGTTTAATTAATTAACGTCCTATTAACAGCTATGGTCATGTAAGGACGGCCTCCCATGTATGCGGTGTTTTGCGTGTATGTTGTGCGAGGTGCGTGTTTTGGGAGGCTGCGGTATATTTATGTTGTGTCTTCTTGTATAGTGGAACTGTTGCCCTTTTTATAGTGCTATATCACTGAAGCATGCCGCCGAAGATACCAAGCAACACACCCCACCCGGTCACATTATACTGACAACGGGCAAACCAGTCGTCCCACTCCCTGTATGCTGAACGCTAAGCAGGAGCAGAAACTACCACTTTTATAGACTTTGGTGTGTCTCGGCCAGGGGACAGAACCCAGAGCCTTCCTCACAGGGGCGAACGCTCAACTCAAGGCCAAAAGTGAGGCGGTGCCAAGGGAGGCATTAGGAAAGATAAAGTCAGTTAGGAAGAAGAGAAAAGATAAGAGCCTAAATTTAGTCGCCTTTTACGATCATGCAATAGGGGCAGCAGGTACAATTCTAACGCCCTACCTGCAGGGGAACAAATGTGACAGACATATCTTTAAGGTTCCTCCTGCATGTCGCAATTATACACGCAAACGAGGTGGGGGCACCAAGGGAAACAACCCTACAATCTGGGACGGTCACGAGCGACAAGTCCACTCGAATTACTGCAGTAAACGAGAGGGGAGATAAGTCGGCCAAAGCAACGCTACCAGGTAAAATTTGAAAAAAAATCACATTGGCTCTCATTTGATTTTTATGCTGCTCGGACTACAGATAAATGCTACGGTTGATTGATTTGTTATTTGAATTTTATTATATCAACAGATATGGAGGTCCGCATGCAGCGGATGGAGGAAGACTTGAAGCTGATGTCGCAAAAAACGGTGGAAGGATCCCTGGCAAGCAAGCCTTCATTGACAAAAGGGCCGGCCCTGGTTACAGCAATGGAAATCCTGGTGGAGAATGCTATAAAAGCTGGGCACTCTGAGACAGACTTTTATGCCAAAGCTTTATCTGCATGTAGACAATTTGAGGCACATCCAGACATTTGTGGTCTCTGCATGAAATTGTTAGGGTCAAATGAGGACCGAAAAATTAGTGCGACTGTAGCAGATTGGGTGAAATGTTCTGAGGTCATGAGTGAGAGAGAGAAAAGTGAGAATGCGGCGAGTAAAGTTCCAACCCCCATTTCCCCAATGTTTTACCCGCACATGATGCACCCAAACCAGAATTTTTCAACGATGGCAGCACCGGGCCCAATCCTTCCAGGGGTGCCAGGAGTAGGTAGCCCTTATAGTTATATGTCATATCCCCATCCATTATCTCCCCAGGGAGGGCACTCTTTCAGGCAGAGTAGGAGGAACAAGGGGGATAGGAACCCTCGAGGTAGAGGTTCTTGTTTTTATTGTAAGGAACAGGGACACTTTGTCAGTGACTGTCCAAAAATTAAGAAAGACTAGTAAATTTTAGGAGATTTTTTCTGCTATTTTTCGTACTGTATCATGCTGGATTTTAGGTTTTTCTGCTCAGGTAGAGTGCAATCAATGTCTTGGCTCTAATCGATTTTTATGTTAATATCACCTAGCTTTCATTCCGGAGGAACTTATCCTTTAGTGGCATATTCTGTCACGTGGAATGGAGGCTGGGGAGTTTTTACCTCTGTAAATCTTTTCTTTTCGATACTTGACTTTTCCAGAATGGTGAGAAAAGAGCAAAATTCTATCCAGATATTCCCGATTGGGAGAGGAGGGTAAATTTTGACCCAACCACTGTACAGTTCAGGAATCGTGAGACACAGTGGGTGAACTACAGAGGGAAAACTCTCCAGCCTCCATTCTTCCATGCCACGGCTGAGGAGGTTGCTGCTGGTAAAAGTTTTGATTTGGACAGTTTGCCATTGAGAAAGCCTGGGTTTTACTTAGCTGGTAATGTGCATGACTATGTTAGATTTTGGGAGAATATCGGAGCTACTGACGAGGTTATTGGGTGGATATCGTCAGGGGTTAATGTGAGCACTTATCTTTGTCCGTTTAAGGGGAATTTTAAAGGAAAGTCATACAATTCGGATGTTCCACCACCCATGTATTTCTCTAATGCTAACACTTGTATAGGCCATGAGGATTTCATTGTAGAATCATTGAGAGAAAGGGTATGTAATGGATCAATGTCTGTCTGGGGGAAAGTGGGAGAAGTTGACCCCCCACATCTGGTCATGCCACTCACGGTGGAGCCAACCAAACCACGACTGTGTCATGATGAACGTTTTCTAAACCTGTGGATACGTGATTTGCCATTTGCCCTCGACACTTTAAAAGAAGTGCCTAGGATTATTTCCCATAGTTGCTTCATGACATCGGTGGATGATAAGTCTGGTTATGATCATGTGAAGCTGGATGACGACTCTAAAAAATACTTTGGGGTTCAATTCGCAGGTTGGTATTATACCTATAACACGTTACCTTTTGGGTTCAAGCCAAGTGCTTACATATACCATACCATGGGAATGGCAGCAACAGGATACTGTCGGGGATTGGGAGTGCCATGTCTACAGTATATTGACGATAGGCTAATAGCGGAGCTGTTGAGTAGTTCTGGCCCTTCACAACAGCCTGGGATACTGCAGGCAGAAAGGGCGTTGTTCATCGTTTGCGAAGTCCTAACACGGTTGGGCTACTTTATAGGCATAGAAAAGTCTGTGTTTGTTCCTTGTCAGACTATCAGGTTTTTGGGCATGTTTGTTGATGCAGTCCGACAGACATTCTGTGTACCAGAGGAGAAAAAGCAGGTGTTTCAGTCATTAAGGGAAAGTATTCTCCAGTGTCAATACGTAGATGTGAAGACACTCCAGAGGTTTGCAGGTAAGTGTATATCATTCATGTTAGCGGTGCCTGCTGCTAGGCTTTACATCAGGGATATAAACAGAGCAATAGGGGTGGCCTCCAAAAACAGTAGACAGGTACAGGTTTGTGGAGAACTTCGAAGTGAAATTGAGCATTGGAAGTTTATTGATAGCTGGTCAGGTTTTGTGCCATGGAGAGTAGAGAAGCACTTGCAGGTAAATCTTGCCACAGACGCTTCTCTGTTTCGGTGGGGCGCAGTTGTAGAGGGAGAGGCACTGGGGGATTTCTTTCTTCGCGGCGACTCTCGACCCATCCATGTTAAGGAAGCTGAAGCATTGTACCAGACTATCCTTGCATTGGAGGATAAACTGGAGAATCATAGGGTGGATGCTATGGTGGACAATAAGGCAGTAGTTGCTGCATGGGAGGGGCAAGGGTGTAAGTGTCCAGAGCTGGTTAAGTTCATTAAGGGCTTATTTCAACTCACTCAACGGGCCAACATAGATTTGAAGGTTAGCTAAATCCCATCAAAACTTAACCCCGCAGATATAGAGTCCCGCAGATTATCGTTACAAGATTGGACACTTTCAGAGAAATCATGGGAGGATGTCCAGAAAAAGTTTGGACCTCATTTGATAGATTACATGTCCTTAGATTCCAATGTTATGGTAGACCAAAGGGGGAACAACTTGCGACACTATACACCCTGTCCTACAGTACATACAGATGGGGTAAACTTCTTTGCACAGGAAATCTCTGGGGACACAGCAGGATACATCTTCCCACCATTCTGTCTCATCTCAGTGGCTCTAAAGTACTTGGTAGAGCAAAAATGTAAGGCTTGTACATTTATTTTCCCACGCCTCACACCTCTCCCACATTGGTGGCCGGTGATTTGGTCTCGCACCACTGACCACATGCTGTTAGGCAGGAAAGGGGATAAGGATGTTATTTTGGGACCATCAAAGGCAGGTTTTTGCCCTAGAGCTCTAGCTCATGACCTGTTTGCAGCTAAGTTGGTGTTCTTTTGATATTCCAGGCACGGCGAGGAACTCCAAAGACCTGGTCCCCAACAGTATCTTGTGAGGCTTGTATGTACCCCAACGACGAGGGGTACAGGTTTTGCCAATCTTGTGGTAAGAAATCTGACTCATCATCATTAAGAGGAGGGCAGAATTTTGTCACCAAAGAAAGGTTGAAGTTTTTGGACAGTTTAGTTGACGACTCAGAGTACAATAGAAAGAAAACTGCTCTTGAGAAAGAGTTGTGTACCTTTCTTAAGGTGTCTGATATGTCTTTAGCTCTAGTCACACCAGATGATATTTGTGAATTCCTAGTACACAAGGACATAAAGGGAAAGACAAAAAATCATCACCTCAATTGTCCTAATTTAGGAACTGCAGTAACAGGATGTGATTGCCCAAAGCGTCTGTCTGCTGGTACTGTACAATCTTTTGTGGGACAAATTAAATCGATCTTTGACCAACTGGGACGGGGGGAAACGTGGAATGGGGCTAATTTATCTGGAAATCCGGCTGACAGTTTTAGAGTTAAAAAGTATGTAAAAGCTGTAAATCGTGCGCAAGCAAGAGCTAGGGTCAGGGTTCATCAAGCAAAACCTCTTTTCTTTCCGAAACTCTTGAGAATTTCTGAACATATAGATCATGAATTGGAAAACGGTAGCCACACATTAGCAGAAAAGTTTGTTTTGCTTCGAGACCAGGCATTTTTTGAAATACAGTTCTTCGGCGGGGACAGAGCAGGTGACTTAGCCCAGTGTGTTGCGCAGGAGGTAAAACGCTTACCAGATGATTCAGGTTTCACATTTGTACACACTGTAGGGAAAACGTTGAATAATGGAAAGACAAACGAATTTACAGTGATGCGCTCGAATAACCGGGTAGTTTGTCCCGTTTCCGGGCTAGAGAAATTCGTAAGTAGCAGTAAGGATATGGGGGTTGATTTAAGATATGGTTATCTGTTCAGACCACTGGACCACTCAAACAAACAAGTCCTTGATTGCCCAGTTTGCACAGCCCTTATGTATAGTAGGTTGAAGCATTACCTAAAATCTTTGGGTTTGGATCAAGGGGAAACAACTCACAGTCTAAGAGGTGGTTGTGCTGTTACCTTGGCAGTGTCTGGTTACGGCGATGAAAGTGAAATAATGGAGCACGTTGGGTGGCGCACGAAAGGTAGCTTAGACAGGTATTCTCGAATGGCACGGATGGCACAGAATGGTGTTGTTGGGGATATGTTGAGAAATGTAGTTAACGTCCCAGACAGAGCGGATATAATATATGAGAAATTGGGTGATGTTGGGCGTATGGTGAAAGCTTTCCCATAAATTTTGTAGTCATAGTTGTGTTATGTTCTATAATGATTGAATCTGCATGATACTTAATAATGCATATAAGTTGATTCTCAGTTTTGCGAGTGAGGTAAAAAATGTGCATTTACCCAATATTAAATGTGTAACAATAATAGATATTTTCTGGCACAGAATGACTGTTATGTATGCTAGTATGATTTAGATACAATACATATGATGAATAAAATGCATTGACTAAAGTTGATAATTATCTCTTTTTGTTTTTTTGAGAGACGTTGATGCAAGGCAGATGATACCAAATTACGATCTGCTGCCAACTTAATAGGAGTAAAGGTCATCAGAAATGAAAGTTTATAGTCGAAGGTCGATTGCTGACATCAGGAAGAAGTTGTGGTGAATAACTGAAATTTAATGAGTTTTGGATGAGTATTGGGTTTAGTTTTGGGAATTTTGTAGAATGTTAAAAGTAGAATGGGGTTACTGGGAAATTAACCTAATTTTAATCATCCAAAACTTAATATATCCAGTTATAGAGAGTGTGATATAACTTAGGATATGTCTATTTCTTAAGTCAAATCACACGCGAGATCACGAGATTTCCAAATTATGACGTCACACTTTTGAAGAAGCTGGAGACTACATGACTTCTAGATCTATGATCCAGGTCTTGGAGAGAGAGGAGAAAAAAACCCAAACACTCTGGGTAACAGGAGAGGAGAAAAAAACCCAAACACTCTGGGTAACAGGAATTAACCTAATTTTAATCATCCAAAACAATATATTCCAGTTATCGAGAGTGTGATATAACTATGTGATATGTCTATATATCTACAAGAATTTAGGTATTTTTGTCATAGCGAAACAACTAAGCACACATGCTTGCATACTTCTTATTATTCCTATTTATTGCATCGAACTGGACTGGTTCTCGGCGCAGGTGCTAAAAATAGATGTGTGTCATATGCCCGAGTTAGTTTACATTTCGCGTACACGTGTCACTGCACATATCCTACAAGTAATCCTTGGTCTATGTAGAGTCTACTTGTACTAGGTCTACTGCGAATTTATGTGATATTGTCATAGGTAATAACAAAAATTGTGTTTACAATATATATATTTATCAGGTATGTATAACAGTCATTAAAAAATGCAAATTAGATGACCATAGCTGTTAATAGGACGTTAATAAATCAAACAAACAAACAAACAAATGACGCATTAGATCTCGAGGCCAACGTTAACAGTAAGGTGCAATTTGAGTTTCCCAATGGTTGGGGATAGCCCTACCAGCGAGGTTTGCTCCATATGCACCATCTGTTAATGGTACCGAGACTACGATGTATTGTAAAATGTATATATTTAAGTCAGACTAGAACATAATGATATCACTTTATTCTATCATCTCTATATAGGATTTAAGGTTTACCACAGGTATCATATACAGTATGTTCAAGATAGATTACTGTGATTTTCCGTCATGGAATAGGATTGAATAAATCGTAATATTTATTGTTTTGTTTTTTTGTAGGACTGACATTTCTAGGATTATCTGAGTTTGTGCGTGTGAAAAATGATTCGAGGATTGATTATGTGCCTGGCTTACGGTTTTGTCGATATGGTTTCTGGATACATTAATGATGTCTCATGTTATTTTTCTTTTTGTCACTTATGTCATGTAGTAGCATTTGTAGATAATGAATCCTATGATTATAAGTAAATAATTAACTTCATAATATTCTTTTAATTCTATTTTATATCCTATGACGAAGTACTTTAGGTTAAACATATTTTTTTTGTATCGGAGTTGTTCAAAGAGATTGTTTATTTTTTGTTTAAATGATGTTAATATTTTACATATAATGAAAAAATGATTGTAGTCTCCAGTTTCATTGCATATATTGCATAATTGATTAGTTTCAATTTTCCATTGATGTAATATCTGTTTTGTTGTTAGTATTTTATGTAATAGTTTCCATCTGTATTGCTTAAGTTTATTTTCATGCAGGTAATTGAATATGAAATTATTTGTACATTTTATTTGGTATTCTTCAAAGTTTTCTTTGAAAATGTGGTGCCAGTATAAATATGCAACTGGTTTTTGTGAGGTTTTCTAATGAGATGATTTTATGTATCTTTGTTGCATACTTTGTCTATTGGTTTATTATAGATAATTATTTCTTTTGTGTTCCATTTTTGTCAGGGTTAATGTTTTCACTTTTGATTTTGTTTATCCAGGATTTTGGTATAGCAGGTTTTATCATTGCAAACTGTGCTATCCAGTTATATTTATTTTGCAATTTTTCATAAATGAACTTTGCATCAATTTCATTTCGGGTGTTAAGTAGATCTTTTATTGTAATTATGTTGGAATCTATCCAGTTTTTGAAACACAGAGTATGGTTATTGGTTTGTACATGTACATGTATGTGTTTATTGCCCCTGATGATTTGAGATTGTACTTCAGTAACTGACTTTGGCTGGATGATTGTTGTAGGTTTTATATGTTCAAATCATGCCTTCATGACGTCATGGTAGAAGGGAGATATCTCAGTTCTATTCTTAATAATAATTCTTATAATTTTTATATCATTAATATTGAAGCGACATATAAATAAACATATTTGGACCAAAGTTGTTAAATTGGTTTATTGGGATAATCTTCCATTGGCAATCTTCCTTAGTATATATTTTCTTTATCCACCCTATTCGTATTGCATTTACATATGAGTTGATATCAATCATATTCCAGATTATCCTGTCCGTCTTGTAGGTCGTTGACAGAATTGCCAGACTTCCTTTTTGCCTTTGCCATTGCCTTTTTCTTTTTCTTATTTGTGAGTCTTCATGTTCAGTGTTTTTCCTGAAATCAAGTGTTACTTGAGAGTTGGAGCATCATTTATGGTCTGCTTGGTAAGAGGTATCGTCTTCCTCAGTCACTGGCAGTTTGGCTTCCTTTTCAGAGTCCGAATCTGATTGACTATCGTCAGAGCTGTCATCGTCTGATTCAGTAGGGGGTGTGCATTCTGCTTGTAAGTGTCCAGACAGTTTATATTTTTTACAGACTCTTTCACTTTTACAGTCTTTTGTGAAATGACCTTTAGCGACACAATTACCGCATTTTGTGTTTTCATTTTGTTGACTTTGGTGTTTCACAACTGCACGATGTATACCCATGGTCATCACCACTGGAAGTGGGGACGACAAGTTCCTGATCCATAGGATCCTTTCCCCTTATCACAGTTAGTCAGACGACCATCTATTCTCAGTTTTTCCCTATTCTGTACAAGCTGACCAATTCACAGGTTGTGTCTTTATTGGATATGGCCTGTTTTATTAATTTATCTTCAACATAGATGGGGGATGCTTTTGACCCTGACCTTCACCGCGTCGTCATCATTGTACATGTAGCTACTGGTAGGGTTGTATTTATAAATTGGTATGTTACCTTCTCGCAGTATTAATCCAATGGTTATTAGATCGTTGTTTAAGTCGTTGCTGTCGACATATATGCGCCAGAGCCCGCCGACTCTTTGCAAGCCGCTCAGATTTTCCGGGGGATGGCATTTGCTATTTCTTTAAATACCTCCGTATGGCTAAGCCATTGCTCTTTTGCTGGTTTGTTTTCTCTCTTTCGGAGAGAAATACAGGTTTTGTTGTTTTGAACTGCGATATAACAGCACCGGCGTATGTTTAGGATGAAGTTTACCTGTATATCGGCCTGTCCGTCATTTGCCGGTTTGGTTGGTGCATTGTTTTCTAAAGATTCTGCCATATTTTGCTGTATGAAGTATTTGAAATTTTCCTATATGTATAAATTCTGATATTTGCGTTGTTTAACGGTAATTAGGCATTGATTTACACCGTCTTTATAGCCGAAAACGGAAATCTTACCTGGAGCCGACAATTTTCCTCCTCCTTTGGTTAAAGGGTTGATAACTCCTCCTTCATAACTTACATCTAATGCTCTATGGTAATAGCACTTCCGTATTATGGATCAAATCTTCGCTAAAGAAATCTTTTCACAATACGAATGGCCTCAGCAAAGATAAAAAAATAAACATTATCTATGATGAATGTATTTCAAATTGTGAAGTAACGCACTGGCTTAAAGACTATCGGGGTAAAGGTAATACGCTAAAAGGTCCATTACAAGGTTACATTTGGTTTTATTGGTTTAATGTATAGTAAAACCCGGGTCATCTAAGGACAGTTCATCAAGATATGGAGGTGGGAAAAAGCCGAAGTATCGGGGAAAAAAGCAATCGACTAGAGGTCAGTACCTGGCAATTGTCCAACATGTGATTTAAATCCGTGAGGCAGAGATGGACTGCTTGTGATAATACAAATAAAATAAGTTCATTTGCTTAAAAGTCATAACAGCATGTTTCATAAACATTTGTTCAAAATAATATTTTATAACACATATATGGGTTGTCTGTAAAATATCACATCCTTGGTGATTTTTCCCCACAATTGTAAAATATCATATCCTTGGGGATTTTTCCCCACAATTGTAAAATATAATTTCCTTGGTGATTTTTACCCACAATTGTAAAATATCATATCCTTGGTGATTTTTACCCAAAATTCCCATAAGAATCCAATATGGCTTCCGAAAACTGTCAGTGTGAAGGCCTGAATGTTGAAGATAGGACTATTTCTTTAATTTTCACGCATGCGTTACCTTATCTCTTCGTGTCTGCCCACTTATTATTCACCGATGTTGGGAATGAACCCATAACGCACAGAAAAAAAACCTCCTTGTAATACTCCGTGACTGGTAATGGGAATACCTAGTTCTCATATCGCCGTAGTATGCTGTCGTATTACTTTGTCAAACGTTAATTCCCGCAGATTGCGAATAGTTGTTCCTGACAATCCACACTGGCCAAACCCGTCTCTGTCAACATGACGCAGTGACCTTGACCTTGATCTGGGTTACCAGGAGACCAGAGGTCACTCTTGATAAGATCTCCTATATCTCCTGTGTAACTCCAAACTGATGATGTGTAAGTTCCGGCGACGAAGAATCGGAAATCATGACCTACAATACATTGTACCACAAAAATAAAAATAGATATAAAGTAACATGCATATTACACTCAATTACAATTAGAAAATGTTCTGATGAATTCCACAATTCAGTCTATAATCGTATGATGTGTTTTGAGCTCACTGAAGATTTTGTCATTTTTATATTTTTGTATTGTACTTGATAAAACACATATCCTGCATCTGTTATCTAAAATAGTTGCACTTACTCAGTACATAATACCTGGCGATGATCCTGTTCAGACCTTCCATCTTGGTTAACGTGTCGACAACCATCAGACGTGTGTACATTGAGGTACAGGTCTTTGCTGCGCCTCCCTGTTCCTGTCTTACCTCTACGATGTTATACAAGATGGCGGCTTCCTGATCCTCTCTGTAGCCGTACATGTCCAGAATGTCTGTGGAGAATGTATAATGCTTCGGTATTAGTAATCGTATGCTCCAAATATTCATTAGTATGCGCATCCTATGATTAGAATGAGCTGTTTCCCAAAGACACCAGATCCCAAGTATGCAGTAGTTTATACATACTATTGTTAATGTTTACACTTACAATTTGTAATAATTCACCGTATGAATTTCACGTGAAATTCGTTGATTTTGCCTCGGTTCATGTGAAATTGGCGTGAAGTATAATTACTTCTGTGTGGATCGTGATTAGACCCGTGTGACTCTATGACTGTCAGAAATTTATACTTTAAATTATCCAAATAATTTCTTTTTGAATGTATGCAATGTTTTGAAATAGAGTCATGTCTTGCCGTTGACACGCAAACATATTAAATACCATATCAAAACTTCATTATTCATTTGAAAAATGGTTATAAGTATGGCAATACAGTATTTATTTTTTAATAATGCAATTAAAATAAAAAATATGGATTGGTACCCATTTCTAGTCCTTTTTCATAATATTTAAATAATTTCCCGTCTATTCCTGCAGGTAGGGCGTTAGAATTGTACCTGCTGCCCCTATTGCATGATCGTAAAAGGCGACTAAATTTAGGATCTTATCTTTTCTCTTCTTCCTAACTGACTTTATCTTTCCTAATGACTCCCTTGGCACCGCCTCACTTTTGGCCTTGAGTTGAGCGTTCGCCCCTGTGAGGAATGCTCTGGGTTCTGTCCCCTGGCCGAGACACACCAAAGTCTATAAAAGTGGTAGTTTCTGCTCCTGCTTAGCGTTCAGCATACAGGGAGTGGGACGACTGGTTCGCCCGTTGTCAGTATAATGTGACCGGGTGGGGTGTGTTGCTTGGTGTCTTAGGCGATATAGCACTATAAAAAGGGCAACAGTTCCACTATACAAGAAGACACAACACGAACATACCGCAGTCTCCCAAAACACGCACCTCGCACAACATACACGCAACACACCGTATACATGGGAGGCCGTCCTTACATGACCAAAGTTGTTAATAGGACGTTAATTAATCAAACAAACAAACAAACAAACTATTCCTAAGTTCGCCCTGTCCAGAACGATAACCATGCAACAGCGGTAATGTTACGGGGGGCATCATTACTACACTGCTGTCTGTCACACGCGAAAAATGTTTATGTGATTGCAGTGACGTGTCTTTCTTTGAATAACTTGACTGGGCTCGGAATTTGGCGTTTATGCACAGTGTTTCCTGAAGAATTGGATAATCCTAATTCCATTTTAAAACATAACTGGCTAAATAGGTGTATGCTTACAATCAATATCAAATAATTACAAATACTGGTTGTTATATAAGTTACATTTTCTCATTATCCCTAAGGGGGAATGATAATCACACCTTGCCTGAAGAAAACTTGTATGCTGGGAGTGACGTTGTCGTGTTCGATGACCCAGGCACTATGTCCTGTACAGCTCTGCACACCATCGGCGTTCTGGAGAGTGAAAGACATGCACGTGTTTAGCTTGTGACATGCCTTGGCACAGTCCACAAAGGAAAGGCTTGTTGTGAGGGGACCGACCACTGCCTGTGATCCCATATCCCCAGAAGGCAGCGAAAACTTCCGTTTGAACTGACTGCCTCTACCTGACATAAACAATTCATCATGCGTAAAATACATTCAATTATATCCAGGAACAACCACTACAAACAGAATATGGAAAATAACTAAGAATATCAAGGGAAAACAATGTTTCTGATAAATGCTGTATAAAATAACTGTTCTCAGATCGGTTCGAAATAAAATATCAATAGAGAAAAACTAAATCCCACGCATTGAATGTCATCACGTATTGAGGGTCGCCACGCCCACAACATAGACAACGCCCAGTTATAAACTGTCATGAATATTGATGAGTTATGCCTACACAACATCCGGTTCCTGTTGAAACAACATGGCGAGCATGGCGACCGTCCGTGTTTTTGCTTGCGAGGAAGCGTTGACAACGGAGGCATATATCTTCACGTTTAGATGGTAAGAAATGACATGTGTCATTTTGATTTCATATTCACATAGGACAATTAACTGAAGGTAAGGCTCGAGGCCTTTAAGGGCGCAGCCAGATGTTTTAATATGAATCGTGCATGGCATAGGAAAATGACTGAATGCAAGGCTTAGTAGTACTGTAATTTTCCCGTTATTTTTGATACCATTCATTTATTTAAATATAAAGGTGGTTCATGTACAGTGCCAAGAAAAATACTTTTGATCAAACAAGTATAAGTTCATAAAAAATTTTCACCATAAAGCTGACAATGCAAGTTGAAAGGGAAAAAACCACTGGATTTCAAATAGCCCCGCTCTATTTCTTCTTGATTTCTTTGGTCGGCTTTCGGGGACCTACTGTTCTCTAGCGTGTATAAAAGAGAAGGCAAAAACCTGTTTAACAGACCACATACAGTGCAATCATAAAGGTGTACATCCTTAATAATCCAGGGGTTCCAATCAATTATGATCCCTACACCCCTGGACTATCTCATTGTAAAACTGAATGCTGCTCAGAGAAAAAAAATCTGAACCAATCATAGGTTTGATTATTGACTGCAGAGAGAGTGACGTCACAGAGTCAACCACAGTGTACCGTTATACGGCTCTTTTAATTTGCACCAATGGACTAAATTAGGTGTTCTGTACTGTTGCCTCCAGTTTTACTATGAGATAGTCCAGGGCTGTAGAGATCGCCACGTCACTGACAATGTATTCAATGTATACTTACGCCTATATATACATGACGGTCAAATAATTTCGAAAGTGGTTTGAAAGTTGTGCAGTCTATGAAATCTAATGGTATTATCGTGTTGACAAAATCACTTGTATTAAAAAACGTCATGGCATAATTTTCATTTGTTCGCTTGTTTCAAATTTATCCGTCCGAAAGATAAATATTCATGGCGCCCGTTAACATTCTATTTATCTTCCTTCAGGATGGGCTTCATATCAACTGTATGTCCAATCTGGTAACACTTTATTGCTTAAAAAACTAACTGCATTGGACATGTCACTACGAAAAGAGAAGATGCCAAAGGGAGACAACTCATGTAGGATTTGTACAAATACTATACAAGCCTATGAAAACAATCCCAGACGTGAAGCAGCTGGTGTTATTTGATAACCTATTTTTTTTGGAATGAATACATAGTTCCTCATATTTAAGTTTGGAAATTCCAAAAAGTGAAACCTACCTACATACATGCAAGATTTTTGGTCGGGTTCACCAAACCAAAACATATTTAAGGTTGCATTATCGTATATAGGTCCATTGTACAAGTAAATAATAACAGTAAAATACATGTTATGGGAAGCGACAATTTTTTCCCTTTAAAATGTGCGTTAGGTTCACAGTTTCATGGATCATAAGGTGGTCTTAAATTTGAATTCAACTTTTTGAATTATTTTTAATTACAATGACTACAGATCAGTTGATAATAATATTTCATTGCTTTTAATGTTATTTTTATTCATTGAAGCATTGGATCTGGAAGGGAAGAGGATCAGGTTTCAAGATGTAGGCCATCCTTCGTTAAATGTGGAATATGATGGCACACCATTCATTGTTCTCAACAGTGAGGGTTATGAATGCCAGCATGGGCCAAATCATCAAGTTGTAAGAATTTCGTCTGTTGTACATGTACACAAAGTCACCAATTTTTGCTATTTTGTCCAGTCTATCATTGTCCACCATGCATCATGTGTAGATTTTTTCTTTAAATTGCTAGTAGTTGAAAAGTTCTCCATTGATTTGAAATAGATATGGACAAACACATCCTTTCGGTAAGATCAAGAGATTTTGGTGACATTGTCCCTGACAGAGTCTTGTTTGTTTGTTTGTTTGATTAATTAACGTCCTATTAACAGCTATGGTCATGTAAGGACGGCCTCCCATGTATGCGGGTGTGTTGCGTGTATGTTGTGCGAGGTGCGTGTTTTTGGAGACTGCTGTATATTCATGTTGTGTCTCCTTGTAGTCTGGATGGGGATAGCCAATGTAATAGAGTAAAACAAATATAAAATTTGTTTTTTTGTATTTTAAATAAAATTGAATACAAACATCCTTGGAGGAAGATCAATAGATTCTGTATGAATAGTCACTGTGACCCACTTCGGATGTTTTTAAACCCTATGTGACTACTTATCATAAAATTTTTAATGTAATTTAACCACTTCAGTTAACACAGATGTTTAGGAAATTGGCTTAAGATTTTGTATAATTGTTGACTCCAACCCCTTGGGGCAAGATGAACTGGAGCATTAGGCTGTATAGAGTAAGATTCCTTTTACAATCCGTTAAGATTGATTTTTAGCCAAATATAATTTGAAACATCCTTTGGGGAGGGTGGGCTGGGATCAAATTTCTATATACAGTGATTCTGAACCCCCATGGGGCAGGAGGGATTGGACTCAATTTGGGAATTCAAAGAGGTTGTATTTTTCATTGAATTGTAACAAAACCAGCAATAAAATATGATTTACACACTATTATACAATATACAATGTACAAGGTACAATGTCACCAGTAAAACAATAGCGTTCACACAATGGTACAAGGGGACCATTAGTACATTGATGTTCACACAAAATTTCAAAGAAATCATTTATATACTAGGACTCACACAGTAGTGTAAAGAAAACAGTAGTACATTACTCAATTTGTTACTGTTTTTCATCCAATTACATAATAAATTATCAAATTTCAGGATAGTAATCTGTACATAATTATTGTTACCGAATAGTAATTTTTATTTTCTTAAAGTTTTTAAAAATTTAATAGCTTGTTTGTTCCATTATGATAATTGAAGGCAATTTAAAGCAGTGATTCTTAGTTTTTATGTACAGACTTGCTCTACCCAGAGTCCATAGACTTGTATTATGATGCTATACATGTACACGCATATATACAGGGCAGGGCAAAAGCTGATTTAATATGTTGTGAAGAGGTGGAATAAAGTTAATGTTACAAAGACTTTTTCATTGTCAGAAAAAGGATTTGCAAAGCATGAAAAGGACTACTAGGAAGCTGAATTGTCCAGCTGTGGTTAGGATCAGACGGATTGTTCAATTTCCAGAGTATAAGGTAGGATTAAGAAGGTGCACCAACTGGTTTTGACTTCATATTTGCTCCCACTGAAGATGGTAGTTTCATGAAAAGGGAGACAAATAGTAACATTTTCGTGCAGATGCTTTTATTATGGCAGATGCCTCAAGCACTTGAAACATTTGAATGACTGTCATATAATTTGTGACATTTTGCTGAAGAAGTAGGCTTTGAATTCATGAATAAATTATTTTAATAGTTTTAAAACTAACCACATGAATACCTTTATAAACAATACAGTAGTATTTTATATTGAAAGAAATGGAAAGAACATCGTTATGAAATTCAAGATAAAATAAATTGACATTTGAGTTATATTCTAACAGGAAAACAAGAGAGATAACTCTGTTTTGATGATAAATCATAACTGACAAATGAAGGTTTGAAGTTTAAAAAAAAAATTAAATCTTGGGAAAATGTGGTTCAATTTTCTTGAAAATATACACAATAGAAGCAAATATGCCTATTTTCATTTCATTATTTTTCTATAGCAGTTAAATTTCACACTTTTGATATATTTTCTTTTCTGGGCACAGTTTTTGGTAATTTACTGGCATAGCTCACCATATCTGTCAAACAATACATATCATAGAATATTGTGATGAACATTTTTATTTATGGGCTGATTTTACTCTGTATGAATGTTCGATTTCATGCACAAGAAATATAATTTGATTATATTTAATAATATATATTGATTATAGTTGATATATTAAAAATGAAAAATTAAATAAAACAGTTTACAAAAAATGGCAGGTGTAATTTATTACAAAAATTGGCAGAAGATGCATATTATAATAACATTATTACTTGATAAAAGAAATACAAATAACATTGAACAAGGGGGAAATTTTGGGGTATGTGAGACTACCACCTTTAGTTATCTACCTTAATTATGCATTTAGTTTCAAATGATGATTGAATTTTCAGTTTTAATCTAAATCAGATGAATCACTGACAACCAGGTAGCTCAACGGTAGAGCATCCAGTAAAAGTTTGGGTGATCTGGGTTCGAATCCCGGTCTGGTTATGCATTTATCTATCTTTCATTTTTTATACAATACATGGGAATTTAATGAAGAATTTAATCAAGAAGGAAATGAACATGGCAAAAAGCTCACCTGTGCCTGTCCAGAACTTTTTCTGAATAACTTGGTTGAATATGAATTAATTTGGCATGGAATAGTTGATATAAATGATTGCTTGTAAACTATAAATTGGATTGGATCAAATAAGTCATGAAGATTCTCTACTACCAAAGGACTGAAAATGTGCTTTGTTTTACATTGTATGTATTTATAATGTTACATTGTATGTACACGTGTATGAATGTATATTTAATTATTTAAGTATTTTGCTCTGTTGTCTCGCATTACTACAGTGTTAATCTTGTGCCATTATCTCAAGGTATAATTACAGTCTGGTCACATGACAATATTATTTAACATTGTAAATACGATAACTTGGATAAATATTCACTCAGCTTCATGAAACTATACATATATTTACACTAAACTTTGAAAGATCTCCGACAAGTTCGAAAATCAGCATGATTCGACAGTAATTTAAAGAGTTATTGCCCTTTGCAATTATAAATATTGAATGTTGTGAACATGATAAGTGGAGTACAAATGTAAATATGCATGATCCGGGCTTAATAAAACTTGTCATATGGACTAACATTGGAAATATTTCGAACAAGTTGAAAAATCTGCTTGTGTGTAGACCTATTAGATGCATGTTCCTATTTCGTTAACAAAAGAAATAATAAATTAAATATATAATTTGTATCAAATATCAGGTGAGTGTAAAGGCCCATGGGCCTCTTGTAATGCTTTACATACTAACAGGTGTTTGAATAATTGCATAAAGTATCTATTTATTATGTATTTTTAATTTTGCAAGGTCTTTTGGAATAGCTTTGAAGTTTTAATTGGTTAAGGAGCAAAATTTTGATAATACTAGTTTTGATGAAAATGGATAGTTTATTTATTGTTGCTCCGGACCACTTTTTTTAAAATATTGCTTTAAATGATATTTGCGTCCATAAGTCCATAATTGCCTAAATAAAGGAGTTGAATTATTATATAATTTTCAGACTTTTTTTTCTTTAAAGGGACAATTCAGTCTAAGAGTACCTTAAAATTTGCATATATATGGGAAACAAACCAGTTGCAATGGAAATTAGACTAGTGGATTTTACTGTGATATGCCAGAAAAGTCCACATTAGTGAAATTTATGTGAATTGTTCAATCTTCAATCGAACCTTGGCTCTACCAGTGTAATACAGATTTCTTTGTCTAGAACTACTGAAAACGCTATTGAAGTAGTGTGTTTACGTCATTAGGTGCATGTTTTTGATGCACCAACTCCCCAGTGGTTATGTATTGCATTTGATTAACGTAAGTGATTTTTGCTCGGGTATGGGTACAGCATACAAGTTCATGTTATACCTGCTTAAAGCATGGCTGTGATGTCATCTATTGTTATAGCTTGAGGTATAGTCAGAGCAAAGTCTACTATTATCACCTACTACTGTGGAATAGTTACCTTTGCTGTTTACTATTCCACGGGAAAAGGTAACTATTCCACAGTTGAAGGTAAACTGATGAACTGGTGAACATAGCTTAGCATGTAGTCAGAAATACATCCTCATTCACTAAATCCAGTTAGAGATGGATTAAAGATTAACCTATTTACTTGTCAAGGTTGTCATGATGTATTTGTAAACTTATTTTCATAATACCGATATATACAATTTTCATCATTTCATTCAAAAATAAATTTCATCATTTTGTTCACAGCCTCTGTATTCACAATCCATAAAAGAACTAAATTTAACAAATCCAGAGAAGAGAAGATTAAGATTAAATTCCATGAGACAAATGCTGAATTCTCTGCCAAAATGAAATTACAGATGCAATGCTTGACATGATTTTTCCATATTTCGTTATCCAAATCACTTGATATTCCATAAAAACTGCATCTATCAAAAAAATGTACATTCCATCACTTTTCATGAAGATAATAATCCACAAGGAATACTTTCAAAAACACACTATTTTGTCACAAGATGTCACTTTTTTTGTGTATGTATATGTACCGGTAGTATTTTGATCCAAAATATTAAGGTATATATTTTTTTGTTGTTGTTGTAAATTTGTTTGCCCAAATCACTTTAAATTTTAATCCAGAAATCATCACTACTAGTACTGTGTTCAAAATCTGCACACAGAGCTACATATGTATGGTCCTCCATGTTGAGCTGTCCTCGAACATTTCATTATCTTGACTATTCCACAGTTTTCGGTGTTTCTCCTATACCTAGTCGTATTGATAAACGATTTGGAATTTTAACAGTATCAATCAAAATACTCAAAAATGTCGTGGAATTTGTCAATATTTCTCGTTACCGGTATATATTTCATAAGGAATGTAGAACAATACATTTATGTCATAGTTTTCTTTGTGGTTATACTGTATAACAGAATTAGCCTCACTGAATTGTCTCTTTAATGTGTGATTTATAAACGTAATGTTTTTGTTTGACATGATTTGAAAATGCATGTTTTTGTTAAGGAAAAGCTTGAAATTACTTTCCATGAAGATAGGATTAATGATGCAATACTACTTCAAGGGATTTTGGTTGCTCAAGTGTTGAAGGTGTTCTGATATGTTTTACCTGAGTAGCCTTCCACCTAAGGGTTGAACATTACAAACCCAAGTGAAGAAGTTGCGAGGTTATGGCCGTAGATCTGAATTTTTTCTTTGGGTACTCTGGTTGTTGATTTTACAGAAAACATCAATAAACTAGACTATTAATTTGGCTAGATTTCGATAGAGGACATTTTGTTTGATGTAGTTGATATATTGCAGATAAATGGTGCCAACACAAAAAAGGTCCCGGAGGCTGATGTCTGCATCCCTGAAATCACAATTCAGTGAGGCTACAGAGAAACGTCTGAAGATATTTGCCTCTATTCCATCAGAGGATGCTCACCAGAATCATCCCACAGGAGAGGTAAATTGATTGAACTAGAAATTATTGTTCGCATTTGTAGCCGAATTTATGTTTTTATTATCTATTGATTTGTTTGCTACATGCATTGAATATCTTCTTTACTCTCTGAAATGGAGGTTTCATTCATTCATTCCAAAGGCTTTCTGCTTTAATTATATGTGAAAGAAAACTGTAAAATATAACAGGGTAACGATAGGAGTTTCAATAACTGCCATGTTGATAATAGTAACTGAGTTCATGAAGGGAATGTTGAATTAAAATCTTAAAGTGCTTTACTTTCATGTTTGTGAACTGCATTGTTGTAAGATGAATTCATATTGTAGAAATGATGTGCATCTATGAATTATTATCGGTATGCTACATTTTCTGTACTTAAACACAATATTGAATTGATGTTGAAGTGTTTTTCAGGTGAAGAGTTTTATATTATTTGGATGGTCGTAGTGCATTAATTGTTTTTTTTTTAATTTAAGATTGCTGGATACACACAATCACTTGATAAAAAAGTGATTTCTAAAATAAAATCCTTGGCTGAGGAGGGGCACAGAAATGTGTCTAGTGTAAAAATTTTGGTTGACAAATATGTAGAAGAGGAACTGGCACCAGATTCCAGTAAAGGAAACAGGAGGTTCCATCCAACATCTAACTATGTAAGGAACCACATTGACCATGCAGTGGTGGGAGGAAGGTGGGTTATCATACAAATATTTATTGATGACACACATGTTATAATTCTGATCGGATTATATTGTATATATTTATAGTACTTGGATACTTCAAATATTACATTCTTGACAGTTATTTATATATCATAAAATTTGTAATAGACACTCGCTGAAGCTAGTGTTTGTAACTTTCAAGAAATAAGAATAGCAGAAGCACCGAAAGCAGCGGAATAGTCAAGATAATGAATTGTTCTATTGAACTATTCATTATCTTGACTTTTCCACAGTTTGAGGTGTTTCTCATATTTTAAACATGCCATCGAATTTCACCGGTACTCTCCACTATTACCATACATTAGTATTTTAAATATATTTCACAACTCAAGGTAAACCCATATAAGACCTTGAGATCTTTATTTATGATGCATTCCATTGTCTTACTAATCATGATTTGCATGGTACTCAAGCCCAAACATTTACTCATTGACAATTTAGTTTTCACTGTTCAACATGGAGGACCATACATATGTAGCCCTGCATGCAGTTTCGAACTCAGTAGTGACGATTTTTTAATCTAAAGTTTTAAAGGGCAAAATATGACATAAATGTATTGTTCTACATTCCTTATGAAACATATGCCAGTAACAAGAAATATTAACAAAATTTCCACGACATTTTTAAATATTTTGTTGGATGCCGTTGAAATTCCAAATCGTTGATCAATACCAATAAGCATGTATAGCATGTAATGTACCAATACCTGGGCCAAAGTCACATGCGTTAACCAAATGCAATACAGATCCACTGATGAGTTGATGAAATCATTTTTAGACAAGTACATGCATCTAATAAACACACTTCTGTAAGAGGGATTTGAGTAGTTCTAGACAAAAAAATCTTTACTACACTCGCAAGGGCCATGGTCCGGCATACAAGATGTCCAGCCACAATGTGTAATGGCGGACTGCAAGCGAGTTTGACCATTTCACGTACATTTACCTGCAGTGGGCTTTTCTGGCATATCACCGTAAAGCCAACTGATCTAATTTCCATTAGAACTGGTTTGTTTCCAAAATATGTGCAAATTTTAATATACTCTTAAACTGAATTGTCACTTTAATAGATGCCATTTTTACTAAATATGAAGTGTAATTTCTTTTTGAGAAAATTGTGCTGTGGTATTCCATCTAAACATTTCATGAATTTATTAAATTGATTTATTAGCTGGGTTAAGGATAGATTGGCTGTGGAAGAAATGATAAAATTTCTTTTGGAAAGAAGTGACGAAAATTACATAGTTACATAAAAAGATACCAGGTAAATAAGTGTAAAAATACATCACAACAGGTACCTAGGAATTATCATTGTTGAAACTTGGAATTCTTGATTTGTTTGTTGCTTTCATATTACTATTGTGCCATCTCTCCCTGGATTTTATTAATGCAAATTTCCTAAAGGAATATGGATATAATGTTGACTACGTGATAAGTTTTGTTCACCAGTCATTAAATTCGCCTTTAACTGTAGAATAGTTCACAAACTATTCCACAAGAAAAGGTAACTATTCAACAGTAGTAGGTGATAATAGTCGACTTTGCTCTGACTATACCTCAAGCTAAAACAATAGATGACATCACAGTAATTTATTGAGTGAAATGAATATATCTAACAGTAGTTTGTTGTGTAAAATCTATATATACATAGCCTTCAGATTATCTTGTTTAGAGAAAACTCTTTCATCTCCTTAATAGGATCTTATTATATGTTATATATTTATTATTTCATATAGTCTTCAGTCTAGGCAAGAGGACCAAAATGAGGTAGCAAAAATGATAGACGATGTACAAAGTCAGCATCCAGAAGACAGCTACAAGGTTTGGTAATACAGGTTCATAATGTTTGGAGTTTTGTCCATAGAGAAGAATAAATTTTGAGAAATTGAACCAAACATATATTCACTCTGTCTCTCTGTGTGGTGTAATAGTTATTTATTTGAAAATGATCTTCTTCCTTCAAAACACGCAGATTCAAAAATATTTGGATGAGTTTGTGCCCCTTGTCGATTTTTGGTATTAAGGTCCATAGATCTCCTTGAAAATCAAAGACTAATTAAACAATTAAATAAAGTGGTTGACATAGAATGACTAAAACCAACTTGTATGAACTACAGGTCATCAAGTGGAGAAATTGTCCAGTCGATGCTGCTAGTGCTTCAAACCTCATTCCAAAGAAGGATGTTGCAGAAATATGGGAATGAAATTGTTTTAATGGATGCAACATATGGTATCACAAAGTATGATGTCCCAATGTACAATCTCTGCGTTGCTACCAACAGTGGCTTTCAGATTGTTGCCTCTGTCCTAATAAGCAGGGATACCACAAGCTGTCTGCAAGAGGCCATTGAAAAAATAAGAAATTGGAATCCTTCATGGTAGCCAAAGTTCTTCATGACAGACTTCGACCTGAGGGAAATTGGTGCGATAGAGTCAACATTCAAAGGTTATTTGATTTTCATATGTAACTGTCAATTCTAGGCAAAAAGTATTTCATTGGATTTTTTTTACGTCCCTTTCACCACTACAACCAACTTTGAGTCTGCCATATTCGGACGAGTCACTGTCCTTGATCATTTGTTTATTGACATTGGTTATCAGACAAGCTCCTTATTCAGTTTAGAACTAAACTTGTTAAAGCTTGGTAGGCATAAACACCATGTTGATTTCTTTTCCTATTTCCTGAACACAACATTGATTTGTCTATATTTGAATGAGTAACTGTCCTTTGTTTTTTCAATTACATTAATATTGGTTCAAAAGTATTCTTCAATTTTAAACAATATTTAGTTAACATGATAGGATTAATCCTCAGACTTGCAATTTCCTATTAACAATTATGATTTCAACATAACCTGTTGAATTATCATCTATGTCTTTTTTATAACATTGATCTTTTCATCTGAAACATGGCTTCTCATTCATGGAACATACAATTTATTACTATAAATACTGCAATGTCATTTATTAGCTTAGTTAAGAAACTAATATAATAAAACTGAAGATTGTTGATATCTTTATTTCAGATGTACAGGTACTGCTATGCAGTTTCCATCGTGACCAGGCTTGGCAGCGTTCGTTAACAGCAAACAAAATTGCAGACAAGAAAACCATATTGCAGCAGTAAGTCTTAATACACGGAACGATTATGTCTACTTCACATATATTATTGAAACCATTATTCAACCCAAGAAATTGCTTCTAATTAAAGACCAAGTAATGAAATGTTTCCTTTGCACATGTGTAATCGATGCTTAGGATGTAATGGAATGTCAAGGAAACATGAAAGTTCTTCTATATACTTCTGCAGCAGTTACAATGAAATTTTGCACAAATTTTCCAAGGTACAGGGCCAATTAAAATTGTGTATCATATGGTCCCCCAAGGGGGCTATGGGAGGGGCCAAAAGGGGTAAAATTGACAAACATTTCAAAGATCTACTCAGAGATGTGGTAGAATCAAATACTCTTCATAGATAGAAAGGTCTTAAGGTCCTTTACAACAATTGTGAATTATATGACCCCAAGGTCTCACGTTTTCCCCTGGGGAGGGGGGTTTACTATAGTTCATATAGGAAAAACACATTTTTGAGCATAATTTGGCCATTTGTAATAGGAAATGAGTCAAATGTTGTCAGAATTATCAGTATGAGATGGGTATTAAATCCTATTTACCTTTTTTTCCATGATTGACCCCATGGGGCGTTAGGGGCGGGGTCAAAAGGGGTCAAATAGGCTAAAACTTCAAAAATCTTCTTCTTGTTTGTAACTTTACCATAAAGGCACAGGTGATCAATGGACAGATTTAGCTTTCCTCACCTTAGAACCTTCAGTTTTACCATGAAATGTTCTGGCAAAACCATATCGAGAGAAATACTTTTTCTTTTGCTGTAGTGAAATTATTACAATCTTATAATTAGATGCTACATGTATATCTTAAATGTATTTTTTCCCTCCACATATTGCGAGCTATTGCAGCCACCTCAAACCCAACAGAATATGAAGCAGCATTGGAGGTTGTTCGGTCTAGCAGTCTGTATACCAGTAATGAATGCTTTCAGAAATGGTTAGAAAAAAATGGATTGCAAATGCAAAGGTATTTGAATGAAATGGGAATGATAAACCAATTCTCATTTTTTTAATGTATTAATTATTCAATATTACCTGTATGTTACATGAAAGATTTATATTTATTAAAAAAAGTATCTGTTGGTAAGTTACTATATGAGGTGCCGTTTCCATATGTATTCACTAGTTTGACATATGCATAATTAAATTTTGACATATGCTTAAATTGATATTTACATATGTAAAAACTTTGATTTTATATATGTCAAAATAGTTACTATGTTTACACATTTCAAAATTCAATTTTTGCATATTTCAAAATTCAATCAATTTTAGCATATGTAAAGATGTATTCATACATATCTGACAAGCGTTATCTAATAAGCTTAAATCAAGATAATTAATTCATAGATAGAAAGGTCTTAAGGTCCTTTACAAAAGTTGTGAATTATATGACCCCAAGGTCTCATGTACCCCCTGAGGAGGATGTCAAGTTTACTATAGTTTATATTGGAAAAACACATTTATGAGCATTTTTTGCTCAATTTTCATGGGAAATGAGTCAAACTTGATTAGAATAATTAGCCTGAGATATAGCATTTTCACATCCATATTGGTCCTCGATGACCCCTTGGGGGACCAGAAGGGCGGGACCAAACAGTGTCAAATTATATAAAATCTATAAAAATTCTTCTTCTAAAGTCACAGGTTGGATGGAAGCAAATACTCTTCATAGACTAAAAAGTCAAATTTATAAATCACTGACCAGCTTCAAGGCGCAGTATATATTGTTTATATGTCTTTAGTTTGTTTCATTATTTGTTTCATTATATATTCAGGCTCTGGTGACTGTTAAGACCCATGGGCCTCTTGTTAATTTTGAATTACTTTGAATGCTTCAACAATAAACGATATACTCTGCCATATGCAATGAAAAATGTGACTAAAAGTTTTGTTTGAAAGTAATGCAGTGCTTATAAACAAAATAAAATGGAAATTTCTATTTAAAGATTACTTTTGACAATGACAGTTTACTACAAAACATCATTTAAATAGATTCAGAGAAACTGAAATTTCAAATATCATTCAATCCTAATCAAAGACATTGGTGACATAGTACTCACAGCACCATTCCCAACCTTTTATATGATGATAAAGGCACACTTGTGTGAAAGACATAAAGGTATACACAATGAGCAACTGTTAGATTTAAATATTTCATTATTGTTAGTGATATCAGTGTTAATTGTACAAATAATTTGATCTTTCAGATCATTGATGCATACCTTTCACTGCTATGTAATGGTACTAACATTCTACACATAAGTTGTGTGGTAGCCACAGCATCATTCCAGGGACATGGACAGAGGAGCTTGTTTTTATCAATGGTATGCAATTGTTCAGCAACGTTAATCCATAAAGGCTCTCAATAAAAATGTGATAATTTGAACGCTGTTTGTATATGATAAAGTAAAGAATGAATTGGAACATAATTTTTTAACTTCAAAATTATCTGTAGCTAAGAAAAGGTAAATTATGAATTTAAAAATATTTGTATTAAAATACATGAATTTTCCCATTTCAAAGGGATGTTATGTATAGGACATTTAGATACTGAAGGATAACACTGCATTACAGGAAAATTTTCAAAAGTATGATGCCTGCATTGCTGCCGTGAATGAAGGAGGACACCACTGGGTTTTACTTGTAAGTATTCCTTTTGACTTTATAGGAAAATGGGTTGAGGTAGTGCCTGTAAATGTTGTGCATTGTTTAAAAGAGGGCTTTTTACGGATGTGTCTGATAAAGTTCTTCTATCAATAAATCAGTAAATTATCATAATAATTTTGAAGCGAATACATTAACACATTACTATCCAATAACACAAAACTGCTTAGTGTTATCTTTGTTTTGTCATAAATATATATATCATATATTTTATTATTATATATATCCGGCATTCATAAGTAAAAGAAAACAATAACACAAATACTGATCAATTTCGCTCTGTCAAAAGGAGCTATTCAGAATATATTTATAAATGTCGCCATAACAATGATGAAATCACAAATAATGAAATGGACCTATTAGAGACAACAACATCTTACAATGGCAAAAAGAAAAACAAATCATTACATACTATTTAGATTTAGTTTAAATGTGAATTAATTAATTCCAGTTATTGTGATTCCCTTTCAAATACGATCCGGTGATCATAGTTTTTAAATGTGAGTTTAAATGCAGTAATGATGATATTATAATGTTCCCTTTGTAAAATCTCTGATACCATGAAAATGGAATGAAAATAATTTGAATTAATTCATTTGTTTCTGCATGCCATTGTTAGATGTTGTCATTGTCTTTTATAGTTACATTTCATTATTTGTAATGTCATTTGTGAAAAGCTCAGTTGATGGGGCTAAAGTGCTCAACAGTTGTGTCATAGTTCTGTTTTATCTATATCATTGCTATGCAAGGACAATGTACTTTGTTACTTTAGATATATTAATATATCATATGTATTCAAATATGTATTCATAGTTTGTAAACATATGTCATTAATATATTACATGTATTTGTGTGTATATAGATCATTCAACCACAACAAAAAACACTTATATACATGAACCCAATGGGAGAGAACAAAACTGTTTGTAATGCTTTACTACAATTTTGGTGGTATGAAGAACAGTATTTGTTTCAATGTTAATTAAATTTTGAAAATTAGCAATGAAATTGTATAGCGTCATCACCAAAAACATATCCTGGACGAAAAATTTATTTATGGAATAAGGAAAATTTCATTTGTGTGAATCAAGCAATATTGAATCATAAGATGTAAAAGACTGATTTCAATTTTGCTGTTCAACCAGAAACATGGCAAAATTATACAATTTTATTGGCATACTGTTTATAAATCTTAATTGTCTTATAAATCCTTTAAGAGTAGTCTCCATTAAACATACTCTTTTATCTAGATATGCCTTAACAGCTGCAGGGCCTAAATTTTTGTGCATGCGTGTACGTGACATATTGTCATATATGTAGCAGTTGGTAACTTGTACATGTACAGAAAGCAGTATTTATCAAACAAATCTGCTGCTGAACTTAAAGATCATTAGAGCATTGTTGTTTGGCATTAAAACTTGGTCCGGGCTAGGTATTGAGAATAAAATTTCAGCTGACAACAAGTAAGACAATTTAGTTGTTGTGAAATTTGAATATGGGTATAATCACTGCAAGTTACAATATTAGTTCAGAATTATTGAGACTACCTTTAAATTTTATTTTATTTGATATACTTTGAATGGATAAACTTTAAACTTTATCCTTAAAAACAAATTGCATTACTTTTTCAAAAATATTTGACCTATGCTGCATTTACATGAAATACAAAAACAAGATTTGGATTGTAAAGTTTTGATATTGCAACTATTAACCATTGATTTACAAGAAAGTTTTGAGATGTAGTCTATTTAATTTAAGTATATTGCCATATGAAATTAATGTATCATGTTAAATTACTGAAATATCATGCAATTTGTCTGATGAAATTCTGGTTACACGACAACATTGCACACGACTTGCCAGCGAGAATGCACTGTAAAAATATTACACCCATACATTGTCTCAAAATAATCTTGCACAGATAATTCAAGACAATGTCAAGTCAGTAATTAGGTAATTATCATGATCATAGCTGAAACAAATTTTACTACTAGACTAAGTGTGTATCATAACGAGTTGATTTTTTATGATCATAATTTCCTATTGCATTTGAAAGCCCCATCCAAACATCTGTATCCGTATGTGTTTCGTCGTAGATCCCGTTGACAGTTTCTTTCACGACAGTGTTCATTAGAAATGAAATGAACACAAATTACTGAAATATATTGATACAATTAGTTCTTAAATAATGCATGGTAATAAATATATAAATATCCAATAGCAGGTTTGTTTTGCATTAATATAAATATGTTTTATTTAACTAGCATGCTGGTTGGCACGAACGCCCCAACCTGTCTATAAAGGAAACCTGTCTATAGTGACTGTTTTTCATTCTCCCCTTCAGTTGTCGTTATAGACAGGTTTGACTGTATTTTGAAAGTTGTTTGTTTTGTTATCAATTTAAGTTCAGATATGAAGGGTGATTGATAAGTTTTGAATATATATTGACAAAGTCTAAGGATTTTTTTTTCAGTTTTGTAATTTCTTGACATTTTGGTGTCACAGAATTGGAATGCTTGTGTCATCTGATCTCTTTTATGGAAGCAGTAGCACTTTAAAGATAAAGCAAAATAGGTGATTCCTGCTGGAAAGTTGATTATTTATGTTCTATAATTAGTAAAGTGAAAGGTTAGATTAAAGCGTAGCAGAACCTGAAGGGTAACACCTGTTTAGGAAAGTATGTCACTAATGCAGGTTAAAAGAAATCATAAAATTAAATTAAAATGCTGAAATAGTGATTGAAAAAAAAATTAACTTACGGAGCCTGAATGCGTTGTTAAATTAAGCCAGTGCTCTTGTTTACAATTGTCCAACTGGCATGGCTCACATCTGATTTGAAATTTTTATTTTTTGGCCTGATCTTGATATTTATTTCTATGTCAGAAATTGCAAAACGACCACTAATGGTAGCAATATTCTGCCACATAATTAGACAACACAATTTATAGAAGACTTTCTGGATGGTCAAGGAAAAAACTGTTTTAAAATAGGTACTTTGGTTCTCAAATATTGTATCTATATGTGAATTATAAATGCAGTTCTGATTATGTATGTTATGATGGGGAAAAATGCAACATATAATGCATTAATGCTGAGAACTTCTCAATTGCCCTTCATATTACTGCCATTTGTGTTATGAGTGCTTTTTGTTAATCGGGCAAATTTATGGAGCCTATCAATGTTATCAATATATTTGATAAATTCAACCAATGAGGCAATGTGTAAAAGTCATGAATGATTATTTAGTTAAACAAAATAATATCAGCCTAAATGAAAAGATATATCAATTTTGTGTTGAAAATTTAATGAAACAAATGAAGAAATTAACTAAATTCCCAGTAATAAGAGAATATTTTTACGCAGTTTGATGAAATGTAGTCTTTAAAAGTAAAAGTCTATTGAAAAATAATGGTTTTTTTTCAAGATATTGTCTTTTTTCTTGTGTTTCTATGTACCTGAAGATGGCCAAGTGGCTGAAAGTTTGTGGAAGGGAAATTTATACTATTTAATGCTTATATATATTATCCCTCTGGAGAACTAGTATTTGGAAGAATTATCTTGTATTCTATATAATGAACTTTTTTTAATGACACCTAGCATCAACTAAAAACTTCAATGTATTTTCATAGGGAAATAACTTTTAAAATAATTTTCGTTTACAGGTTTGTAAGAGTATTTGTTGTTGCAATGTACTACTTTCACTTTTGTCTGTTAGTAGTAGAAATGTATGATAACATCAAAGCATAACTAATTTATGAGAACTGGAATAATTATAGTTGTTCGCGTAATGTCATTCTTGATATGGTGTGTTACTTAGATTTCTTTTTTGTCTGCAGTCCAGTCTTCCTTATAAACATTAGTTTGAAAAAGTGATGAAGAATCTTTGTAGAATTTCACATGTCTTGTAAATATATTGTCTTTATCTGAGTGTCTTGTAAATATTTTGTATTTATCTGAGTGGCAATGTAACGTCATGGGTGTTTTCGAACTTCTTCATTTCTTATAAAAAATTGAAATTTTGATTTGAATATTGTGAATTTAAATATTGTAACTTTGATATCAATGTAACAATTTTACATTGAATGCACAATGTTTATAATTGATCAAAGTCTATTTTAACTTTTTAGCAATTTCATCAATGCCGATGATGGTACAAGCCAGCAGTTGACAGTGGAAACTGTGCAACATGCCAAACAGTTTGATAGTTTATCTTGTGGAGTTTATGTTTTAAAGGTAAAATGTAAACAGTATTATAATCAGTAAATATGATTAATTCTTTTGAAGGCATAAGTTAGAGAGTAATTTCCATAAAGAAAAAAACATGTTTTCATGTTCAAAATGTGCTGTAGTTACAGGGAGATAATTGGAAACTTTGGAATTCTGATTTGTAGCTCATTGGTCCAAAGGACTTAATGAAATCCCCTACCCCCTTAGAGGAGAATGAACTTCTACACCAAAAGGTCCGAAGGAAGCACATGTTGGTGTCAGAATGGCATCATTTATGAAGTTGCTTCGTTCTTGTTATAAGTTAGTTATGAGTTTCTTGTAATTTCCAGATTGATGCATAGTTAGGTTGTGAAAGTTGTATACATGTAAATATTAATACTGGTAGATAGACTTTAATATCTACTTTCTACTTTTTTTGCAAAGTTTTGAAAATTTTTATGTTGTCGACGTTTGAACTGTTTGCTGAAAACTTCATTAAGAAGGTGGGATACCAGTTTGAGTGGTCAAGAGACGACATTCAAAATGAAAGGAAGATAATAGCACTGACAATAATGAGATATGGATATGGTTTGTTCCTATGCTTATTATCATTTTTGTCTCCCATCTGGATGGCCTGTCATTTTGAATCTGCCCACTCATCCTACTGTTTTTATAATTTCACAGTCGTAGCACCATGACAAGAAGATGTCACTTGAATATATTTATTTAGGATGAGTTATTAAATACAGTCAATTGCGTCTTAGGTCATTTGACCCGAAGGGTCAGGATGACCTATTATCATTGTGCGCCGTCCCACATGGGTTTTAACTTTTCCTTTGAAAACTTATAACACAGTTGACAGTTGCCTGAAATGTTGAAGGCATCGTCCTAAATAAATGATGTTATTTTTGAAGTCAATTTGAAAGCCAAGTTGGTTGTCATTGCTGCCATCATTAAAAAAATTCATACTTATCATCAAAGTCTATATATATTTGATTGGTATATTAACTTTTCAGCACTTCCACTACTTTGATTTTATTTAGTTCATAACAACAAAAGTTATCTCTCTTATTTTTGGATACCCATATTGAAATATTAAAAGACAATTTATAGCATTATTCACATGATTGTCAGAAAATGCAACGGTCAATGACAAATCGCCAGCCGTTAAAGGAACAGGTGCGTAGGATGAAAGTATTTCTATTCGATGCAGAATGTTTTGAAATATATATTGAAACATGGAATTTAAACCAGTGCGTAGGAAGACTGTTTGTCTGATTGACAAAACTTTTCTGTGTTTAATTTATCTCCTTTACTGAAATCTATTCATGGACTTACGGCCACATGGTCGCAATGGTTATGAAACCTAATATTTAGTGTATTGTCCATTTCCATGCGATTTTAAAAAGTTGTAAAAGCATCAACTATAATGCGATTTGGGTAGTTATTGGGAACAGCATGTCAGAACATATTGCTTGCAAATTTAATGACTTAATTGTGGTGCAATTTAATGATGTTGACTTTTTTCAGAGCAACAACAGGAAACTCCAGTTAATGAAAATGCAACGGTCAATGACAAATCGCCAGCCGTTAAAGAAACAGGTGCGTAGGATGAAAGTATTTCTAATCGATGCAGAATGTTTTGAAATATATATTGAAACATGGAATTTAAACCAGTGCGTAGGAAGACTGTTTGTCTGATTGACAAAACTTTTCTGTGCTTAATTTATCTCCTTTACTGAAATCTATTCATGGACTCACGGCCACATGGTCGCAATGGTTATGAAACCTAATATTTAGTGTATTGTCCATTTCCATGCGATTTTAAAAAGTTGGAAAAGCATCAACTATAATGCGATTTGGGTAGTTATTGGGAACAGCATGTCAGAACATATTGCTTGCAAATTAAATGACTTAATTGTGGTGCAATTTAATGATGTTGACTTTTTTTCAGAGAAACGGGAAACTCCAGTTAATGTAAATGCAACGGTCAATGACAAATCGCCAGCCGTTAAAGAAACAGGTGCGTAAGATGAAAGTATTTCTAATCGATGCAGAATGTTTTGAAATATATATTGAAACATGGAATTTAAACCAGTGCGTAGGTATGAACAATGTATCTACGTATGGAACCTTTGTGTTGCAACTTTAATTCATTTCCTATTTCTCAACGAACTTTCCATCTGTTTGTGTATTGGACCGAGAGTTATCACTAGCGAAGGTATTATTCTAAACCGATCTTCCAATTCCGGTTATATCATCCTTCAATAACCATCGCATTGGTAACTTGAACTGGTATAGTACAGTTGTTGAAGAATTACCTTTTATTACCTTAATTAATATTTGTTCATGCAATCTTTGTTTTACCTCAAAAACTTGGTGTTTCAGCATGTATTTTTTAGGAACATCATCAAATAAATTTCAGACACCCAGGGCTTGCGGGTGGGGTATGGTTTCTGAATCATGTGATGTTGACATGGTCAGAATTACCCATTGTGGCGGGTTTATCCCCACGCGCGCAGGACCTAAAGAAATGCGTGGATACAATTTTTATGTTATTGTAAATGTTTGTATTTCAAATATGATAATTCTAAACTGTCCGTTTTGTAATAAAGCGGCCAATTTTCAATTCAAACTTTATTTGTGGGTGT
>SAYR01003782.1:626753-637722 GCA_004382745.1 Argopecten irradians irradians
AACTGTCGTTTTGTAATAAACGGCCAATTTCAATTCAAACTTTATTTGTTGGGTTGTTTTTTCCCGATCTTTGGTCCAACAAGCTTGCCCTGTCTGAAGTTCACTGAGGTCATGTATAATTAACAATTAAAATGTAATTTTAATATATTTTATACATGCTGAAGGGATTACATTTGTTAGTATAGTCCCTAGGCTATGTACTTTATATTGTACTGTTTGTAAACAAAAGGAGGGCGCAGGGTGAAGGAGGTGATAGGTCACGCGCACTAATTTGCCTATATAACCTAATTACACTGTACGCAGAGTCATTCCAGCCTCTGCAGTAACCAATATGGACACTGGTCAAGGTCAGTTTGTTGCATGATTTTATTTGAACCCGCCTCCCTCCCCTGCTTCCTCCGATAGTGTTTTGTTCAAATTCATTTTTTAGGTGGGCGGTTTATCCCCACCTAGGACCTAAGAATGCTGGATACAATTTTATGTTATTGAAATGTTTGTATTTCAATATATAATTCTAAACTGTCGTTTTGTAATAAACGGCCAATTTCAATTCAAACTTTATTTGTTGGGTTGTTTTTTCCCGATCTTTGGTCCAACAAGCTTGCCCTGTCTGAAGTTCACTGAGGTCATGTATAATAACACTCTTTCATATGCTGATTTCAATGAAAGGGATACTCTAACAACGGTAACAAAATGATTTACAACCCAGGGCTTACTGAAATTACGAGTAAAACAACTCCTCCATTAACAGGATGATGATGTAAATGATGATGATGATGATGATAACGAAGAGGATCTAGAGCTGCCTGGCACTTTCTCGAATGAAGAGGTTGAAAACGGTGTAAGTAACAATTACACTTTTGTATGATTTCATCAAAACTGTAAAAAGTAAGCATGTCACTATGCTTTATTAAATCGTTTACTACAGTTATGTTTTTTCCTGAATCAAGCCTTATAAAAACAGTATTGTCACCAATATTCAAAGTAAATTGACATGTCAAATGGAAATTGCTGGGTGAATTAGACCGGAATTGCGGTCCAATTCTTGCTGCAAATTTAATTCATCAGATTAATACAGATTTTGTAGAGTATCATGGTTTAATACCTGCTATCAGAAAAAACCTGATTGAAAAATGTATGAATATGTCAAATTGAATATCCTTCTAACATTAAATAATTCATATAAATTGTACAATATAATGGGATAACAATTAACATTACTCTTACCGGTCGAAAGAGATGGGAAGACTTTGTTCAGCTGAATTATTTGAAATGAGTTGATATTTGAAAAATACAACTATACAGTAACAAAACAAATCTATCTTATTAAAAGCTATCTAAATTATATCTTGACCACAAATTGATATACATGGATGCATAATATTTTGGAAAAGACTTAGTTAGGTTATCAACTTTGTGCATGCTACATATACGATAAAATGTCTTTTTGTTCTCTTTTGCAAAATGTCATTTCAATTACTTAATTTGTATGGCAGCCAATCATTAAGTTATACTTGAATACTTATATATTTGAAAGTTTGGACTTAAAAGAGTAAACAAAGCCGATATGTTGCCAATGTAAACTATTGAATTTACATTCATGCAATTTTAACCATAGCAGTTATCTGTATGCTATCAACTTTATTACAGATTCTTTCTATATACATCTCATTATGTGGCATACCGTCAGGATCGGAGAAGAGGTAATTATTACTATTTCATGGCACACTTTTACCATTGCAACGCCAAAATTAAATGTTTTTTATTATAGTTACTTCTGGTGGTGAATTGATAGTATAACTCCCGTTTATTTCAAGCAAAGGCTACTCAACTCCATTTTTCAATATATTTAGTAAGTCATATGCAATTTGGAATCGCACAAATGAATAGATGATTGTTCGCATCTGACACTTTAATTGTTTTAGTACAGATCGAGGAACATGTAATAAAAGTGTTTGAACACTTATGCATGTACATGTGATAACCGTTACATCTCTTTGGGCAATGCTACATGCGTATGATGAATATACAATGTTCTAAAATGCCATGTTTACAGTACAGTAGGTCTACCTATGTTTGTACAAGCATATTTCTTGACCGACGTCAGACTTGTTTGAAAACCTCAGGACATATAACATTTGTGTTTTGAAGTGATTTCAAACGTAAACTTATCAAAATAGTATTCAGGTTATCGCAAAGTTTAGGACAATCTAACCTATCTTACTTAACTTTATCCTTCTGTACAATATACTTTAATCCTTAAATGTATATGTGCATCCTTCCTTCACGACCTACATACCTAATGTTTATATTAACAATTTTGTTTCATGTCTATTATATTATTTCACAGTGTTTTTCACTATAAGTTTATGAGAGGACCATGTAGACAGACAAGAGGATATGGCATCCAGAAATTTAAACCTGAGGTAAAAGCATTCATTCATTTGCCTAATACAATCACAGTACTAATTTCATATAATTTATAATATATGACTTAACACTTTTACCAGCCACTTTTAAATATATTTAGCATTTGGTACAGTTGTATTATCTAACATTGTAACCATTTCATAATCAATGATCATATTGTTATCACATGTAATATTTATAATATGCATCTGGATATTTTTCCGACTTCCATACAGAAATTAAAATAGCTTATAGTTTTGATAATTATTTACAAATATTATATATATGATGTTACAGTTGTACCTGGCTCTGGAGATGTGGTTGAGGAACACATTTTTAAAACAAATAGAGAAGGAGTAAGTATTCTTTAAGTATAAATATATAGCCACAATAAAGTTTTGTTATGTTTGTTCAAGTTTACCGTGTCATAATTCTACACGCTCTAGTACATTTAGACATTTTACATCATTACAAAGCATCTTAATCAATCTGGTGAAATAAATCATTAAATTCATAATGAGTAGAAATATAAACAGTTCTCTAACCTTTTCCACATTGCAGCTACTTCACAATGTGGGGAACTATACGCGGCGCAGGAGACAGTCTGCTACATCTTTTAAAGGATTCACCAGGGTTTGTGTTTATACTTACACTTATTCCAATATGTGTTTGTGTACATTGTGTATGTCTTATTCCATGTACATTTGCATTACAAACCTCTTGCTGTTGTTAAATCTTACACATAAAACTATGCAATACCTACAATGTATATCAGTAGATTTTATCACTTTCATTTACAAAATATTTATTTTGACATAATTAAAAACCAATACTAGTGGTATTGCTATTCAGTTCTCTATTAGCCATGAACATGTGTATCACAAGTACTGATATGTATAATAATTTGATATGAATTTTCTATAAAATTTCATCAATTTGACAACAAATTGTAATAACTGTGTCATGATAATTAATGTGAAAACTGTACATTGGACGTTTGTTGTGTTAATAATTTAACAAAAATAACATACAAACAACTGTAAACCGATGTTAGTTAATTGACATGGTTACAATAAAATTCAGTGACATAGCCCCACAATGTTTCTACAAAATTCAATTGAAATTATTACCATAGCAACCCAACTCAACAAAGAAAACAACCTAATAACCAAAAGTGCACAAACATTACTAGATAATTTCATTGAAATTTATTCAGTAGTTTAGGCAAATTTATCTGGACCAACTATTTCCATGGACACACGGACAGACATACAGACAAGCTGATTCCATTTTTGAATACCCTATCTCCAATCGGTCCTGGTTGGTGGGATAAATATTTTAATCGACAAGGTTTCATAGCTGATATTCCAAATTTCTAAGTCGTGAATTGTATAGCTACTAAAACTTATATCATAGGAGCTCATAATCAATTAATTTGACGACTTATTCAATGGGTGTCTCTGTGCAAGCTACCTAACTTTCGCCAATTAACAATAATACAGGCTTACTTTCGTTTCTTACAGAAATGCTGACTTGTACATATCACAAGTAATGTTCAGAGAAGCCATTTCAAGGATCGTCATGGAAATTTCTTCAATCTCGTGGAAGTCGGCGCATTCAGTATAATGTGACCGGGTGGGGTGTGTTGCTTGGTGTCTTCGGCGGCATGCTTCAGTGATATAGTACTATAAAAAGGGCAACAGTTCTACTATACAAGAAGACACAACATGAATATACCGCAGTCTCCCAAAACACGCACCTCGCTTAACATACACGCAACACATCGCATACATGGGAGGTCGTCTTTACATGACCATAGCTGTTAATAGGACGTTAATTAATCAAACAAACAAACAAACAAACAAATCCAGGAACAACTCATTGAGGCTAATTCTGTTACAAAGCCACGAAGCAAAATATGACATAAATGTATTGTTCTATATTTCTTATGAAACTTATAACAAGAAATATTGACAAATTCCACGACATTGTTAAGTATTTTGATTGATACTGTTATAATTCCAAATCGTTGACCAATACTGTTTCATCTATTATTGTGTAGTACGTTGTCAGTGGCAACAAGAACAAGTTACAAGAACTCAACTCTTTCCCGCCAAATTAATGGCTGTTCCATCAAATGATGTTTTTCACTATACAAACGTATAACTTTTATATTTATACTTTATTTTTATTTTTTTTTCCTTCTTATAACGGGAATGCCTATATAAATGTAAATATAAGCATTGGTTGTCATTTTTTTGACATGCACTGGTGTGTAACATACATTGGGTGTTCTAGCATCTAGCTAGCGCGCACCATTGGCTCTGCTTGAACACCCAATGTATGTTACACACCAATGCATGTCAAAAATATAACAACCACTGCTTAATAAAGTTAAAATTTATATAAGAATTGAAGAATAATAAAGAACTAATGACACATATTCATTATGACTTTGCATTTTCTTTATCTAACAACGAAAATCGTACTACATTATTACTAATATTCCCTGGTGTTTCAATTCAGCGTATTCTGGTATACATCTTTATTTATTTTAACATCCCCAATTTCTGTCGCTTTCCAGTTTGTCTTCATTGAAATACAATCACTTTGATGTCATAATTGATTATGTTATGAACATATTTGTGCGGTGTAGGTGATGAAATTCTCCCGAGTTGTTTATTAGTACATACAAATAAAGGTTTTCGTTCTTGTTTCTATACGTCGTCAGGCCAATACTGCATACTGTAACTTTAAACTTGGTTTATTCTGAATCAAGGAACTTGCTGCTTCTATATTACAAAGACTATATACATTTATTTATTTAAACATATATAATAAACCATAAAACTTATTTGTGATAGATTGATGAGGTAGAGGTGGTCCCGGAAGTGATTTCCCAGGTAACTTCTAAGGATATAGTATAGATCTGGTGTACATTCAAGCCGTGGTTTTTGATTCTAGGCTAAATTAATGTCTTTATTGAAAAAAAGCTGTTGTATATGATACCTCGCGATGTTGTGAACATATTTGTGATAGATTTGTGTGGTATAGGTGGTCCCGGAAGTGATTTCTCTATTAATTCCGTTGTAGACGTGGTCTATGTTTGGTGTACATTCAAGCCGTGGTATTTGATTTTTGGCTGAATTAATGTCTTTATTGAATAACAAGAGGCCAATGGGCCTTAACGGTCATCTGACTAATAGTACAATACAACATAGTCGTTTAAAGATTTTAGCCTATTTGACCCCTATGACCTTGAATGAAGATCAAGGTCATTCATTTGAACAAAATTGGTAGCCCTTCATCCCAGCATGCGACATGCCTAATATCAGGTCTCTAGGCCTCTTAGTTATTCAGAAGAAATTGTTTAAAGGATTTTAGCCTATTTGACCCCTATGACCTTGAATGAAGGTCATAGGTCATTTATTTGAACAGACTTGGTAGCCCTTCATCCATGCATCCTGCAGGCCCAATATCAGTACCCTAGGCCTTCTGGTTCTTGAGAAGAAATCGTTTAAAGATTTTAGCCTATTTGACCCCTATGACCTTGAAAGAAGGTCAAGGTCATTTATTTGAACAAACTTGGTAGCCCTTCATCCCAGCATTCTACAGGCCTAATATCAGGTCTCTAGGCCTCTTAGTTATTCACAAGAAGTTGTTTAAAGGATTTTAGCCTATTTGACCCCTTTGACCTTGAATGAAGGTCAAGGTCATTCATTTGAACAAACTTGGTAGCCCTTCATCCCAGCAAGTCACAGGCCCAATATCAGTACCCTGGGCCTTCTGGTTCTTGAGAAGAAGTCGTTTAAAGATTTTAGCCTTTTTGACCCCTTTGACCCTGAATGAAGGTCAAGGTCATTTATTTGAACAAACTTGGTAGCCCTTCATCCCAGCATGCCACAGGCCTAATATCAGGTCTCTAGGCCTCTTAGTTATTCACAAGAAGTTGTTTAAAGGATTTTAGCCTATTTGACCCCTGTGACCTTGAATGAAGGTCAAGGTCATTTATTTGAACAAACTTGGTAGCCCTTCATCCCAGCATCCTACAGGCCCAAAATCAGTACCCTAGGCCTTCTGGTTCTTGAGAAGAAGTTGTTTAAAGGATTTTAGCCTATTTGACCCTGTGACCTTAAATGAAGGTCAAGGTCATTTATTTGAACAAACTTGGTAGCCCTTCATCCCAGCATCCTACAGGCCCAATATCAGTACCCTCGGCCTTCTGGTTTTTGAGAAGAAGTCGTTTAAAGATTTTAGCCTATTTGACCCCTATGACCTTGAATGAAGGTCAAGGTCATTCATTTGAACAAACTTGGTAGCCCTTCATCCCAGCAACCTACAGGCCAAATATGAGTACCCTGGGCCTTCCGGTTATTGAGAAGAAGTTGTTTGAATGAAAAGTTTACGGACGGCGGACGGCGCACGACGCACGACGACGGACGGTGCATGATGACAATAGGTCATCCTGACCCTTTGGGTCAGATGACCTAAAAAGCTGTTGTGTATGATATCTCACGATGTTGTGAACACATCTGTGATAGATTTGTGTGGCATAGGTAGTCCCGGAAGTTATTTCCCAGGTAACTTCCGCTAAGGATGTAGTATAGATCTGATGTACATTCAAGCCGTGGTTTTTGATTCTAGGCTAAATTATTGTCTTTATGGAATGAAAAGCTGTTGTTTATGATACCTCACTATGTTGTGAACATATTTGTGATAGATCTGTGTGGTATAGGTGGTCCCGGAAGTGATTTCCCAAGTAACTTCCGCTAAGGATATAGTATAGATCTGGTGTACATTCAAGCTGTGGTTTTTGATTCTAGGCTAAATTAATGTCTTTATTGAAAAAAAAGCTGTTGTATATGATACCTCGCGATGTTGTGAACATATTTGTGATAGATGTGTGTGGTATAGGTGGTCCCGGAAGTGATTTCTCTATTAATTCCGTTGTAGACGTGGTCTATGTTTGGTGTACATTCAAGCCGTGGTATTTGATTTTTGGCTGAATTAATGTCTTTATTGAATACAAAGCTGTTGTATATGATACCTCACGATGTTGTGAACATGTTTGTGATAGATTTGTGTGGTACAGGTGGTCCCGGAAGTGATTTCCCGTGTACGTTCTGTTAGGGATAACATATAGATCTGATGTTCATTCAACCCGTGATATTTGATTCTGGGTTGAATTAATGACTTAAATTAAAGTGTTAAATTGAAAACATTGTTATATCATTATTTCAGATGTGCGTTACAAATATATAAATATTAAGTAACATTTAACATATAAAACGGTACTCTTATTTAAAGTTCCGGTCATACAATAAACACTTCATGCCAGAATGCAATGGATTCCCGATTGTACTCCTTTCCAGTATCGACATAATTTAACGCTTACAATCTTTACTTGTGAGTAGATTTATATGACAAAAACTCTTAAAATAACGATTCAATACTATTCGAAATAGATGTCTGCACTCATCATATAGTAATTAACCACTAAATCTATAATCCAACAACCCGTCAATTAAAATCAATTATCATGAATATTCAGTGTAATTTCAAGCCGTGGCGTCATTCAATCGGTGGTAAATATGTAGTCGATATAGAGTGCGTACACAGAAACGGTTCGCCACGACCCTCAATACGTGGTGGTTTAATATTTTGTTTTACTCTAATTGAATTATAAATTTTAATTTTCCAATATCCCCCGACGGTTCTTAAGGATGTAAGGAACAATAATTAATGGTTCCTAATTCAATTTCATAGGCGTGGATATCGTTATGTAGTCGATATAGAGTGCGTACACAGAAACGGTTCGCCACGACCCTCAATACGTGGTGGTTTAATATTTTGTTTTAATCTAATTAAATTATAAATTTTAATTTTCCAATATCCCCCGACGGTTCTTAAGGATGTAAGGAACAATAATTAATGGTTCCTAATTCAATTTCATAGGCGTGGATATCGTTATGTAGTCAAAATAGGGTGCATGCATAGAAACGTTTCGCCACGACCCTCAATACGTGGTGGTTTAATAGTTTGTTTTAATCTAATGAAATTGTAAATTTTAATTAATAAATATCCCCCGAAGGTTCTTAAGGATGTAAGGAACAATAATTAATGGTTCCTTATTTAATTTCGTAGGCGTGGGTATCGCTATGTAGTCAATATAGCGTTTGTACACAGAAACTAAAAAAAATGTACTTTAACATCATTGTATTAATTGACCAATGAAATGAGAACATAATTATACACAATTATATGACTATTCTTATAAATGCAATGTTTCATAATATTACATGGATATGTATTGTATATATTTTATAGATAATTTATTTATTTTTTAACTTATTGATCAGTAAACCGGATACAAGTACAGTTGTTTTTTCTTATTGATAAATAATTTAAAAAAAATGAAAGTAATGTGTAATTTAAATAATTACATTGGTAAAGTGATGGTAATTTAATTAATTTTATTGACAAATACATGTAATGGTAATACCATTTTAAAATACAATAATTATTTTTAATTAATTACATTGTTATATAATTAAACCCATTCCTGACGTATGTTTCTAGTAATATGCCTAACGTTACAGCTGTATCTTCAACCAATCTACCGCCATCATCATTGCTTTGCCGTTTTCTTTTCTAATTCATTTTACTTATGAAGTATTTGCAGTTCAAATTCAAGTATGTTTACATTTTCATTCGGTTGTTGTAAATGTCAGTGTATATATTATATATATGATAAATTCAAAGAAAAATCTTTACGGACGAAATCTATAAGAAATAAAAACTATAACGACTGACTAGTGAGCGCTTTCGCCCCATTATATTCTTTTATATGACCTTTGTAAACGTCAGTGTATATATATATATAATTATTCGCCTACAGTTTCCGTTGGCTGTATGCATTATTGACATAGCCGTCAATCAAAATCTACCTTATGAATATTCAAAGAATCCTCGATACGTGGTGACCTACAGTGCCTGTGATTTAGTGCTACTCCAATATCAATACACTGTCATTCAACTGAGTCTTCATATGAGATATGAGTACCTTGCTTATTGTTCTGTCAGAAGTCAGAGGAAGCAAACTTAACATGTCGTAATTGGATTACACTATCTATTAATTCGTACAAGAATATCAGAACCTAGGGTTTCTTGCAAGAATTTATCAAAAAAAGAGGCCCAACGGTTATCTGGCAATCTCAGATTTGTGATCAACACGAAACACCTTGTCGGACCATGTTATGATTCATCAGAATGAGTTTAAAATGTTTTCAAGATGGCGGCTGTAACGGCCATCTTGGATTTTTTTTCTCTGATCCTTTTTATCAAACGTAATGATAATAGGAATCTGTGTTTTATTTTATTAGATTTGATGTAATAGGCACTTTGTCAGTCGATTGTCAAACTTTTCTTTCGATTGCCACCTCGAAAAGCTGGTATGTCTGACGTTTCGACTGTGCATGTGATTGCATATAATATCCCCTTTTGATACGTCAGTGTTATGTTTATGGCTACACAAGTCTATCTGATAAAGTATCTTGCGGCAATAACCATTGTTTAAACACTGGGGTTGATTTAGTGCACATAGCATGTTGGGTCGAAATAACCCGCCGTATACATCAAACGGGCCGAGACATTTCGTACCTGCACACAATAGATGTAAACAAACACGTTGTGTTAGAGTTATTTCGAACTGAAGAAGGCCCTATAGTGGCTGAATATATATTCCATAGAAATTATTTTGATTTTACTTTGAATTTATTTTGGCCTTTTATTTCGGATTATTAATATACTAGCTTGATACCGTTTTTCCTCATTATGGATTTTGGATCGATCAGAAAAATAAAAACACTTTGTCGGTGCAATGTCTTGATCATTTCATACAAGTTTCAGCCTGATTTTACTACTAAAAATGTGGAAAGTTTACGAATGGCACACGGAGCACGACGACGGACGAAACATGTTAGCTACAAAAATGATTTAATGCAATTCTTAGTAATTTCTGGTATTGTAGGTTTCGTTTCGTCAAAAGGTCTGTACGATTGCGGCGGTTGTATAAGAAATATATACTATATATAAATAATATAAATTCAGTTTCTAATAGTTTATTTACTGTCACGCAAACGTTAACAAGGTTTAATGGAGTCGATGGATATCTTACATGATTCTTTTTATGATTGCATGTCAATTCAACTCGAGGAATTTTTGTGTTTATCATTAAATGTTTCAAATGTCCAGAAATTAAACCCATTAATTTAGCTTAAGGATGTACACCTCTGAGAAGTCAAAATTTTCTTGTATTAAACTTTTTTTCTCATATGGATTTTTGGAAAAAGGAGTTTGTACCATAAAAGAAAATGGAAGAAAAAACATATGTCCGTGTGCTCGTTTTTGAGCTTTTGTCACTCAAAGACACCCAGTTGACAAAATATTGGATTTTATGGGAATTTTGCCATTTTGGCCATATAAGTTAGAGATTAAAGCCATAATTTCTTAATGAGGTGTTTGATATGTATGAATGTTTGTAGAATTCATTTTCTAGTAG
>SAYR01003782.1:637800-676204 GCA_004382745.1 Argopecten irradians irradians
ACCATTTTCAGCCATTTTTGCCAAATTTAACCCTTTATAGAAAAAGTTCTGGTATTAAACTTTTGTTATTATTTTGCATATCAATAGGGAAACGGTTGTTCTTTCTAAATCAGGAAGAAAAATTGGGGGTCCGTGTGCTTACTTTTTTGCCCCATTTGAATTTTTGTTATTTTTCAGTATTTTAGAGTAAAAAATAAAAGTGCCCAAATTACCATTAAATGTAAAAATAAAGTCACAAAAGTGTATTGTTTCACATATTAATGCTCAATATTTTAATTACTACGAACCTAGTAACGATTTGCAGCAAATTTTAGCTAAATACAGCTAAAAATGCTGGCGCAGTAATGATTTAAGTAAAAACAATTTCAGTAAAAAATGTTAAAACTGTGGCTCTACTTGAAGCGAAAAAAGACACAATTTCAAAATGGCCGCCAAATGGGTTATTTCTTAAAATCCCCGTTTAAAAAAATCTACTAAAAATAGAAATGTAATTTTTTGACAAAATTTGCATCTGGCAACTTGCTACAGATACTGATAAATTATATTTGAAAATATCATAACTTCTTTGATCTATGTTGAAACGAGACTTCAATGGGACTGAAACCTCAGAAGAATACATCCTTAACTGTTTATTTATGAATATGAAATATTTTATTAGGAAAGTCGAATAAACAGATTATCTAAGCGACACTAGACAAACACTATACTTGTTAAATAGTAATATCAAAGGTTGTATTCCAGACTGTTTATATTTCAGATGTCATTTCAAATCAAGAAATTTGAAGATTGTACATTGCATTTTTGTTTTGCATTTGGAAAATAAGTTTCAAATGAAGATGAAATCAAATAATATAACGATAGATGAAAATAATATAATGATAACACCAAATTTAACAATGATAGGTGTAAATCAAACATATATATCATCAAATCAAATAATGGTGAAATCGATTGATATAATAATAAAATAAAAATTATTCCACGACAAATGAAGATAAAATAATAATATAAGCAAATGATACATTGTTAAAGCCAAGTCAAATACAGATAACACGATAACCATATACTGCTAAAATGAAAACACAAATTCATATATTATATTTAAACCATACGGGGCAGCAATGGCGTTCAAAATAAAATCATCTTGTGGACTTCTTATGATGTTGCGGAAGGCCTAGATACATATTAGGCTTGAAGCATACTGATATAAAAGGTTATATTTTTTGTTAATATGAATGAACTTGACTTTCATTCAAGGTCAATAATTCCTAAAATCGTTAAATTAGCCTTCCATAAGATAAGTCCTTTTGCGTTGTTTACGGTTATTTTAGATGTACATATATATATTTCAGGAGTCAATATCTGAGTTAAGTACAATGTTAAAATCACCACAAAAAATGGTGCGTGGATTATTAAATTTGTTAAATTTTATTAAGAAGTCAAAGAAAGCAGGGTTATCGTTGTTTGTACGAACAAAAATGGATTCAAATAACAGCTCAATCGCAAACGAATGAAAACGAACGAAAGGAATCCGGAAGCGCAAACGAAAAACGAAAGGAACACGAATGAAACCAACACGCATTTGAGGGAATGTTTGATGTTTTCATGGTCTGTAGTAACAACACACATACTTGTATAGAAAACGATTTTTCCACTTGACGAATCAAAGTACTTTACTGCTCTATGACAGTAATGAGAGGGAGAGAGAAATACAGAGAGAAAGTATCTCATGAGATAATAGCCTGCAATTTAATTATGTTTATATTCTTATTAACACTATTTTTATTTCGTTATTTAAAATAATAAAAAAGAGACATTGAAATACTTCCAATACTCGGTACCACTGACGCATGACGTAAGCTATACCATACAATTTAACCACAGACTCGTGACGTAAGCCACAACATACAATTTAACCATAGCTGTTAATAGGACGTTAATTAATCAAACAAACAATTTAACCACAGACTGGTGACGTAAGCCACACAATACAATTTAACTTACCGATCTCCTTAATATGACAGCCACTGACGTCAAACCTAAGTGTGGGGAACCACTCCCACGTCTGAGGGTTTATCCGTAAATGTCGAACTGTGATGTTTGGTGTTACTGAAGCTTTCGCTGGTGTGTTTAAGTCTGTACTTCCAATGAAAACCTAGAATAGATATATTTATACTTTTTATCTTTGTATGGCTAGTTTTTTACCGTGGTTTGTCCATGAAGCATAGTATAACGCGCTACCCTCGAACGATTCAGGGATGAAAGACTGGAAGTCTGAATGTGACATATCGCGAAGACTTAATCATGCTGCTGAATTAAGGCGGCGTCACAAATTTATTCAGTATGCCTCGGTCTGACCCGGTCACCTGACGGCTGATTACTTAATGTAACCGATACTGAAACTTTTAATACATTCCCATGAAATGTTACAGTGTAAATAACACACGTAGGTAGTAGAGTATTGGAGATGTATTGGAGGAGAAATATCTAAATATATATATATATATATTTTTATTATTTTTCTTAGTTTTTCCGCAAATCTCATTGGACGTCGGTACCCCACTTGACCAAACATAAAACAATGATCAACTGGTAAAATTAGAATGAAAAAGTTGACCCATCAGTCTATAAATAGATCGGAAATTCCCGAACTAGTGCATCAATGCGTCAAAGTCATTTAACGTTTGAATGCGACATGCATTATAACATTGATAATTAAAGCGTTTCTAAGATGCCGGTGTAGCATGGTATTTTGAATCATGGTATATTGACCCTGGGGTCAAAATACCATTATGGTGAAATGACCCCGGGGTCAAAATACCATTATGGTGAAATGACCCCCCCCATGGTAAAATGACTCCCCCTTCTAAAAGTTACTATAACACTTGTAAACTTGATATTTTCTTCTCATTTATGATAAACTTCAAATTGGGATTAAGTTAGACCTATGGCTAGCATGTGGAAGGCATTTTTAAAAAAAAAAAAAATTGGGAAGGGGGGGGGTGTCAAGATACCATGGCTATGGTGAAATGACCCCCCCATCTCCACGCCAATTATGTCTTTTAAATTCACATTTAACTGCCTTAAAATACAATAAAATCATATATATTATGATTTTAATGAATATAACATGTTATTTGCAAAAAAATATCACTATGAGAACTTCAACTTAGAAGGGGAAGGTGGAGGGGGGGGGGTCAAAATACCATGGCCATGGTGAAATGAACCCCCATCCCACGTCAATTATATCTTTTTAATTTACTTTTAATTGCCTTAAGATTCAATAAAATCATATATATCATGATTTCAATGAATATTACATGTTATTTGCAAAAAACTGTCACTATGAGAACTTAGAAGGGGAAGGTGGAGAGGGGGGTGGGTTCAAAATACCATGGCCATGGTGAAATGAACCACCTATACACACGTCATTTATGTCTTTTTAATTTACATTTAATTGCCTTAAGATTCAATAAAAACATATATCATGATTTTAATGAATATTACATGTTATTTGCAAAAAACTATTACTATGAGATCTTCAACTTAGAAGGGGAAGGTGGGTGGGTTCAAAATATCATGGCCATGGCGAAATGACCCCCCCCCCCATCTCCACGCCAATTATGTCTTTTAAATTCACATTTAACTGCCTTGAAATACAATAAAATCATGTATATTATGATTTTAATGAATATTACATGTTATTTGCAAAAAAATATCACTATGAGAACTTCAACTTAGAAGGGGAAGGTGGGGGAGGGGGGGGGGGTCAAAATACCATGGCCATGGTGAAATGAACCCCCATCCCCACGTCAATTATATCTTTTTAATTTACCTTTAATTGCCTTAAGATTCAATGAATATTACATGTTATTTGCAAAAAACTGTCACTATGAGAACTTCAACTTAGAAGGGGGATGGTGGTGGGGTCAAATATGATGGGAATGGTGAAATGAACCCCCCATACCCGACGTCAATTTATTCTTTTTAATTTACAATTAATTGCCTTAAGATTCAATAAAACTATATATATCATGATTTTAATGAATAATAAATGTTATTTGCAAAAACTATGACTTGAGAACTTCACCTAAGAGAGGAAGGGGGGGGGGTGTCAAAAATACCATGGCCATGGTGAAATGAACCCCTAATCCCCCACGTCAATAATCTTTTAATTTACATTTAATTGCCTTTAGATTCAATAAAAACATATATCATGATTTTTAATGAATATTACATGTTATTTGGCAAAAACTATGACTATGAGTAACTTCAACTTTGAAGGGGAAGGTGGGTGGGCTTCGAAAATATCAATGAGCAATGGTAATGAACCCCCCCATCCCCACTGCATCAATTATATCTTTTTAAATTTACATTCATTGCCTTATTCCATAACGCATATATACCTATGATTTTACTGAAATTCCAGATTCAACCGGTTTTTCGTTTGGCACACATTCTCGTCAAACACTGAAATGGCTGACAGACACACGCTGAGGTGTGCATCTCTGCGATAAGGAGAAATGAAAACATACAAAGACGCAACGATACCAGAACAGTGCTTGTACATATATATGTTATTATAGACATTATAGAACAAAGTTCGAGATATGAAATCAATGTATGGGTTTGATGATGCATTCCCATATTCTACATTGTATTCTGAAAACCAGAACTAATAAGAAAACTGCTATTTATAAATCATCGATCATTGTCAATCATTTTGGATATATATACTATATATATATACATAATATTAATTTCACTGAAAATCTTTGTAGGTGTTCACACTACACTAGTCACATATATGCGTTTTAGGTATCTGACCCGAAGAGGTCAGGATGACCTATAGTTTAGTACATGTTTTGTCCGTCGTCGTCCGCCGTGCGTTAACTTTTCACATTTTGAACTTTTCTCAAGTTCTTACCAGGTGCAATTTGCGCTGAAACTGCATTGAAATGATCCTGACATGGGTCCGACAAAGGGTTGTTAAATATTTTCGGGTCGATCTGAAATCAAGGCCACCAACAAACCGCCATCTTGAAAAATTTTGAACTTCTTCTAAGTTCTACCGGTTGCGATTTGCTGCAAACTTGCATGAAATGAACACTGAAATGGGTCCAATCAAAGTGTTGTTATTTTTGATCGGGTTGATCCGAATCCAAGATGGCCGCCAAAGCGCCATCTTAAAACACATTTTGACTTCTTCTCAAGTTCTTAAACGGTGCGATTGCTGAAACTGTATGCAAATGATCCTGACATAGGTCCCGACAAAAAGTGTCCTGTTAATCTTTTTCGGGTCGATCTGAAATCCACAAAATGGCACCAACACGCCATCCATATAGAGACATTTTGAACTTCTTCTCAAGTTTGACCAGTGCGATTGCTGAAACTGCATGAATGATCCTGACCATGGTCCCGACAAATATGTTATTTTTTCGGGTTTGACCGAAATCCAAGTGATGGGCTCAGCCGCCTCTTGAAAACTTTAGAACTCAGTTTACAGTGCGATATTGGCTGAAACTTGCATGAATGATCCTGACATGGGTCCGCGACAAAGTTGAATGTTATTTTTCGGTGTGATCCGAAATTCCAAGATGGCTGCCAACAAGCCGCCATCGTGAAAAAGGACATTTTGAACTTCTTCTTCAAGTTTGACCGGGTGCGATTTTGGCTGAAACTGCAATGAAATGATCCTGAAAGGTCCCAACAAAGTTGTTGTTTATTTTCGGGTTGATCAAAACCGAGTGGCCGCCACAGGGCATATGAAAAACACATTTTTGAACTTCTTTCCTCAGTTTACGGCGAGGAGAATACTGAAACTTGCATGATTATCTCCTGACTGGTCCGACAAAGTGTTTGTTTATTTTTCGGGTCGATCCGCAAATCAAGATGGCCGCCAAAGCCGCATCTTGAAACACATTTTGATACTATCTCTCAAGTTCTACCGGTTGCGATTTTGGCTGAAACTTGTATGATATTGATCGCTGACATGGTCCCGACAAAAGTGTTGTTATTTTCGGGTCGATTCTTGAATCCAAAATGGCCACGCACAGCCCGGCCATCTTTGAAAAGACATTTTTGAACTTCTTCTCAAGTTGACCAGTAGGCGAATTGGGCTGAAACTTGCATGAAATTGATCCATGTACATGGTCCCCGACAAGTGTTGTTTATTTTCGGGTCGATCCGGAATCAGAGTGGCCGCCACAGCGCCATCTGAAAACACATTTTGAACTTCTTCTCAAGTTCTACCGGTGCGATTTGGCTGAAACTTGCCATTGAAAGATCTGACATGGTCCTGACAAAGTGTTTTTTATTTTTTTCGGGCTCCGATGCCGATAATCCAAGATTGGCCGGCAAAGCCGCCATCTTTGGAAAACTACATTTTGAACTTCTTTCCAAGTTCTACCAGGTGCGATTTGGCTGAAAACTTTGTATGAAATGATCCTGACATGGGTCCCGACAAACTCGAATTGCTCAGTTATTTTTCGTGGTCGATCTGAAAATCAAAATGGCCACCACAGCCGCCATCTGAAAAAGACATTTTGAACTTCTTCTCAAGTTTGACCAGTGGATTTGGCTGAAACTTTGCATGAAATGATCCCTGGACTGGTCCCGACAAAGTGATGTTTATTTTTTCGGGTTGATCCGAAATCCAAGATGGCTGCAACAGCCGCCATCTTGAAAACACATTTTGAACTTCTCAAGTTTCTACCGGTGCGATTTGGCTGAAAACTTTGCATGAAAATGATCCTGACATGGTCCCGACACAAAGTGATGTTATTTTTCGGAGTTGATCCGAATCCAAGATGGCTGCACAGCGCCATCTTGAAAAGACATTTTGAACTTCTTGCTCAGTTTGACGGTGCGATTTGGCTGAAAACTTGCATGAAATGATCTGAAATGGTCCAACAAAGTGTTGTTATTTTTTCGGGTTGATCCTAAAATCCGAGATGGCCGCCACAGCCGCCATCTTGAAAACACATTTTGAACTTCTTCTCAAAGTTTCTAATCCGGTGGCGATTTGCTGAAACTGCATGAAATTATCCTGACAGTGGTCCCGACAAGTGTTGTATTTTCGGGTCGATCCGCAAATCCAAGATGGCCGCCAAAGCCGCCATCTTGAAACACATTTTGGAACCTCTTCTCAAGTTTCTACCGGTGCGATTTGGCTTGAAACTTGTATGAAATGATCCTGAATGGTCCCGAACAAAGTGTGTTATTTTTCGGGTCGATTCCTGAAATCAAAATGGCCACCACAGGCCGCCAATCTTGGAAAGACATTTTGAACTTCTTCTCAAGTTGGACCAGTGCGATTTTGGCTGAAACTTGCATGAAATGATCACTGACTTGGGTCCGACAAAGTGTTGTATTCGGGTCGATCCGAAATCAGAGAATGCCGCCAAGCCGCCATCTGAAAACAATCACTTTTGAACTTCTCTCAGTTCTACGGTGGATTTGGCTGAAACTTGCATGAAATGATCCTGACATGGTCCTGACAAAGTGTTGTTATTTTTCGGGTCGATCCGAAATCCAAGATGGCCGCCAAAGCCGCCATCTTGAAAACACATTTTGAACTTCTTCTCAAGTTCTACCTTTGTGATTTGGCTGCAACTTCATCTGCATGAGATGATCCAGACATGGTTCGACAAAGTATTGTTACATCTCTGGTTGATCCCAAATCGAAGAAGGTTACCAACACACTATATCTGATTAATTTCCTACATGTTAAGGCCCTTGGGCCTCTTGTTTGAAATAAGATTTGTTGAAGGAAATGGAAAATGATCCTGACATGGTCCTGACAAAGTGACACCATATGAAATAAATTTTACTATTGCCAAGGTAGTCAGATGACCGTTAAGGCCCTTTGGGCCTCTTGTTATGTAATGCATCAAGGACGTAGATGACGCTTTTAAATCCTTGATTGCATGTAAAGAAACTTAAATAATAAAACAATTTAAGCATTTCGAATTCGGTAGATAGTTTTCCTTTGGTTAATAAAAACATACATCGACCTTATCAAAATGCTCTAATTGTATAATATATAAACAAAACAAAACAAATAAAAAAAACCCTAAAAAACGGGAATCATAAGAAATACCACATTGTATGCGTGGGAAGTATGTATAGAGTAAAACCTGCCTCAGCGACCACCTCTGATATACGAATAAGCCCTTTGACTAATTTTAACATAAATCAATATGCATGTATAGACCATCTGGCTATACAGACCATTTTGCTACATACCTTGGCAGTCTTGATATACTGTATATTTAGTGATACCTACTTTTGGGGTACCGTCTGATGACGTCACCGTTGTCCATATGACGTTATCCATACTGTGAAGTAAATAGTAAGACTTCACCCATTGTTGAAGGTTTTTGGATCGTCCCTGTATTGTCACAGCGGTAACTATGGTGTCCACAGGAAAGGTTACCTACAGGTCACGAAGCGGAAAACATAACACTATAGTTTTATCTGCATACTTATATGTGGCTAAACACATTTTTCATCGAAAAAACTTGAAACGTGTAAAAGACACTTTCGACACAATACTTGTTTCTGTGTTTTACATGTGTCCTTTTTAATATTTTCATTGCACCCAATCCAAAAATGTTTGCTGTGCCGATTAAATGAATTTTAGTGTCTGAATATATAATTTTCATCATGATCGATGTTTTGATATTTATTAATATTTTTGTTTTCAAAATCCACCATTTTGTTGTTATTATAATCAAACTGGTAATGATAAGCTGTTCCTTGTTGAAATAATCATTCATTCCTAACATAATGTGTTTCTTCCATAATATAATTTGGGGGTAAGCTAAATAGCCTTATCATGATATTTTATTTTTTTGGCCAAAGTAATTCAATTTTTGGGCATGGATAAAATAAATCAGTTTAGATTTCTTCATTCATTTAACAGAATGTACATAGGCCGTTTGATTTATTCATTTGTTTAAGTTTGTGTTCTGTGCTTACTATTCTTTGTTTAAGTTTCAGTCGAAAATCCTTATATTTTTATTTCTGCTATTGAACATTTGATAGTTTGCCAAATAAGTTCCCAATTCATATCCTCGTTATTAAAGTAGTGTTCCCATTTGTTCATTTGTTAAGTTTTTGAGTTATTGCTATACAAAATGTGTTTAAAACTTTTTGAAGTGTATTTATACTTTTTTCAATGCATATTAGACACAGATCATCGGTGATCTTAGTTATTTCTTTTTCATCATATATATTTTTTTAAGATATGTAACTAATTACGAGGTATTGCCTTCTTTATTTAAGAATATTCGTATATCCAGTTATGTCTGTTGATTAATTTATTCTGTAATGCTTCTGAGGTAATAAATCTGCTTTCTGTTTTATTCCATACATGTTTGATTTGAGATATTCCGCTATTGTACCATTATTTAAAGAAAAGTGTTTTGTGCTTAAATAATATTTTGCTATTGCCAAAAAATGCCTTGCCGGGTGTGATTAGAATATTTTTTAATAATTAACTACCATTGAGTTAAGGCCTGATGAAATATATCTGGTATTTCTGGAGGTCTAACCCTTTTGTAGTGCTATATTTGCAAAGAAAGTAATCAATGTTGAAAGTGTTATCATAAGTTTGGAGCCAGTATTTTCCTATGATATTCCATGCCTCTGTTTCACTATGGATAAGCTTATATATCATTTTAACTTGTTTTTATTTGATCAATAAAGTTTATATCCAACATATGTAATCCACCCTGTTTTCTTGACTGATAACATAAATGTATAGAGAGTCCATAGGAACTCATAAATCAAATCTTTTATTTTAATTTTATAGTTTTTCGGAATGTTCGTTTGAGAATATTCATAAGTTACCTGGGAACAAATCAGAGATTTAATTATGAGAACTTTTCCTTCAAGCGTAAGTTTTCAGGTCACCTGAGACGAAGTCTCAAGTGACCTATTCTAATCGCCTTTTGTCCGTCGTCGTGCGTCGTGTGTTTGTAAACAATTTACATTTTCGACTTCTTCTCAAAGACCGCTGAAGGAATTTCAATGAAATTTTGCACAAAACTTCTAAGGCATAAGGCCGATCAAAATTGTGAATTATAAGACCCCCACCCCCCAGGGGGCTGTGGGAGGGGCCAAAAGGGGTAAAATTGACTAAAATTTCAAAAATCTTCTCCTCCACTCACAGATGGGGTAGAATCAAATACTCTTCATAGACAGAAAGGTCTCAAGTCCCTCTACAAAAATTGTGAATTATATGACCCTGGGATTTCAGGTTTCCCCCTGGGGTGGGGGTCAAGGTTACTATAGTTTATATAGTGAAAACACATTTTGGAACATTACTTGGTCATTTATAATAGAAATTATTCAAATGTTGTCAGAATTATCCCTATGAAATGGCCATTGAATTCTATTAACAAATTTTCCATGACTGACTCTTAGGGGCGGAGCCAAAAGGGGTCAAATAGGCTAAAACTTCAAAAATCTTCTTCTAAAACTCTGGAACTGGTAGAATCAAATACTCTTCATATATGGAAAGGTCTTAAGGTCCTTTACAAAAATTGTGAATTATATGACCCAGGGGTCTCATGTTTCCCCCTGGGGAGGGGTCAAGTTAACTATAGTTTATATAGGAAAAACACATATATGAATGTTTTTTGCTTATTTTTCGTTGGAAATTAGTCAAACTGGGTTAGAATGTTTAGCCTGAGATAGCATTTTATCGTCATATCTATATTTGTCCTGGCTGACCCCCAGGGGCCTTAGGGGCGGGGCCAAAAAAGGGTCAAATAGGCTAAAACTTCAAAAATCTTCTTCTGAATTCACAGATTTGACGGAACCTGATACTCTTCATAGATTGGAAGGTCTTAAGGCCCTTTACAAAAATGTGAATTTCATCGCCCTGGGATCTCAGATTTTTGTACACAATACTTAATTGTGGAAATTATTAGGTTACTACCTATGGGGTTGTTCCTGTTATCCCGAGCTTCGTCAGTATTTACTACCTACGATACTGGTCCCATTATGCCGACCTTCGTTGATGTTTACTACAATGTACCTATGAAACTGTTCCCGTTATCCGACCTTTCTCATTTTCTACTCTCTATAAGACTGTTCCCGTTATCCCGACCTTTGTCATTTTCTACTCTCTATAAGACTGTTCCCGTTATCCCGACCTTTGTCAGTGTTTAATCCCTATAAGACTTTTCACATAATCCCGACCTTTGTCATTGTTTACTACCTATGGGTCTGTTTACGTTATCCCGACCATCGTCATTGTTTACTACCTATGAGACCGTTCTCGTTATCTCGCCTTTCGTCATTGTTTATTACCTATGGGACTTCCCGTTATCCCGACCTTCGTGATTCTTTACTAGCTATAAGACTGTTCCCGTTATCCCGACCTTCGTCAATGTTTACTACCTATGGGACTGTTCGCGTTATCACGGCATTCGTCAATGTTTAATACCTATGGGTCTGCTCCCGTTATCCCGACTTTCGTCATTATTTACTTTCTGTGGAGCTGTTCCCGTCATCCCACCTTCGTCATTGTTTACCATGTATGACACTTTTCTCGTTATCCCGACTTTCGTCATTGTTTACTACCTATGAGAATGTTCTCGTTATCCCGACCTTTCTCATTGTTTACTACCTATAGATCTGTTCCCGTTATCCCGATCTTCGTCATTATTTACTACCTATGAGACTATTCCCGTTCTTCCGACCATCTGCATTGCTTACTCTGTTCCCGTTATCCCGACCTTGTCATTGTTTACTACCTATGAGACTGTTCCCGTAATCCCGACCTTTGTCATTGTTTACTTCAGTGTACCTATGGGCCTGTTCAAATAATACCAAAAAATAACCTGTATAAATTCGTCTGTGTTTAACGTATTGCTGATCCAGCCTCCTATTCTAACTGGGTTTGAAATATAATTTCCAGGATAGAAAAGTCTCCCATTTCTCGGACCGTGATCAGCGGGACCGCCCAGAAACGATGAAGCTGTCATGGCGCTATCGGTAACTCCGTGAGAACCAGAAACCAGGTATTCAGAACAAACCAGGATATCTGAAAAATATCAACAATGTTTAAACGCACACATATATGAATGAAAGCATGCACTGTAAGAACATGTACACCATGAACGAGGTAGTAGCATTAATTGATATCAGAAACCTACTTTTCATTCATTCTCTATGTTCCATTCATTCTTTTAACTCAGAGTAAAGATGTAAAACCAAATCCAGGCCCAATGCACTACCTTGAAATTTTACACCTTAATATAAGATCTTTAAACGATAACATTGAAATTGTTGAGACAGAATTAAGTGACAGTGATATGGTAAGTCTTACTGAGACATATCTTAGTCCTACCATTGCTGATTCTGAACTTGAAACTTCTGGTTTTTTTTCCCGAAAATATCTATATATTAGACAGAAAAACTGGCCCTGGTGGTGATGTCTTAATATACAACAAAGAGAATATTTTTCAGTTATAGACAACATGATCTAGAGCATGATGAAGCAGAGACGTTATGGACAGAAGTTCACATAGAGTCACACAAATTTCTTTTAGCTTACTGGGACATATTCTGTCATTGAGAAAGCTATTGATACCAATATCGATAAAATAATTACTGGTGACATAAATATTAACGTGACCAATCTTCAACCACACTCCCATCTTAGTAGACTGATGTCTAAACTTTATTTGTCTAACTTAATTAGTGGAGATACTCCAATCACTCCAACATTAGCAACTTCAATTGATATTGTTTTTACCAATAACAACAATGTTATAAAAAATGCATGTGTACTTCCCCTTATATGTAGTGATCACTCGTAGTCATTGATTAATTTCAACATATCTTGCACACTTTTATGAAAACATTCATATCGTAAAAAAAATCTAAATTATTCAGATGCTGATATTGATAAAATGAATATAACAAATCTTGAGAAAAGATAGGGAAAGCCTTATAAATAGACATGATACAACTGAATTTAATAACATAATATGTGATACAATAAAAAGCCTAATAACTGAAGGTATTACTAATAAATATGTTACAATTAGGCCAAATGATAAAAATGGTTGAATAATGATATCAGATTACATATAAGACAAAGAAATAGAGCACATAGGAAAGCAAAATTATTTAATTCTGCACTCCATTGGGAAAATTATAGAATCGAAATCTACAAAAATCCCTATCTGATAAATATATTCCCCTTAATAAATGGTGGAAAATTGCACGTAATGTTTTAAATATCAATAATAAATCAACATCCAAACCCCCTGTTATTAATAATAACTTCTTCATTCAACATCCATTTGATAAAGCTGAGTGTTTTGATAAGTATTTTCTATCCATATCCTCTACCTCTGAAGATGTTGAACTACTACCTGATATTACCCAACAATTTCCTCACTCAATTTCTAATATTCCTACAACTCAGGATGATGTTAAAAATCAGTTCTTTTTACTGAATGGTAATAAACCTGCAGAACCTGATGACATAATTACTAAAATAAAAAAAACAGCTACAACCATTTTTATTTTCCCCTCTTATTCTCCTTTATAACAAGACTATTGAAACAAGTATAATTCCTTCTATTTGGAAGATGGCAGATATTTGCAATTTATACAGGTAAATGCAATTTATACAGGTAAAGGGCAAATCAATGATGTTTCTAATTATCGGCCTATATCTGTCACTTCATGCTGAAGTAAAATGTTAGAAAAGGTTATTTTCAAATACCTATATAACTACCTCTCAACATTATAATTATAAACAAACACAAATCAGGTTTTACTCCCAAAGACTCAACTATAAATCAATTAATGTCCATTACCATACTATAGTTAATTGCCTAGATTAAAATAAGTAAATGTTATATATATTCTGTGACATCAGTAAGGCATTTGACAGAGTTTGGCATAATGGTCTGCTTTGCAAGTTACTATCATATGGAATTGTAGGTTATCTTTTAAATTGGCTCATTTTTTAGCATCAAGAAAGCAAAGGGTTACTGCCGAAGGGTACTCAATTTTGAAACCGGTCCAAGCAGGAGTTCCTCAAGACAAAGTCCTTGGACCGCTACTGTTCTTAATTTATATTAATGATATTGTCGATTGTGTCTCAAACAAAATAAAGCTATTTGCCGATGTTACTTCCTTATTTGTTATATGTGGTAACAATCCCCAAGAATTAGCAAAAAATCTGTTAGATGATCTCAATAATATTAAAACATTTTCCACAGAATGGGACATCAAATTTGACCCTGCTAAAACAGAGTCTGTTCTATTTTCCAGGAAAACTATTAAACTCATCCTTATATTAATGAGAAAGCTTTTAAAAGACTAAATATATTAAGATTGATTGAGAACAAAATTGATGGGAATTCACTAAATGCTATATATATATCATACATTAGCCAGTAATAGAATATGAAGATGCTGTTTGGGATAATTATACATGACTTCAAAAAGATCTAATAGAATCAATACAACTAGAAGATGCAAGATTATAACAGGCCTATGTAAAGGCACATCACGGGATAAATTATATAAAGAATTAGGATGGGAAACATTAGAATACGGAAGATATTAACATAAACTCATTTTTATGTATGGAATAATGAATAATGAAACACCAGATTATCTGAGAGATATTATTGAACCTTTTATTCGTGATGAGACATTCTATAGGTATTCCCTTCGCACATACAGATTATTTTATCCTCCCTTATGTCGCACAGTAAGCTATTTCGATTTTTTTTTCAAACAATGCTAGATGAAATGAATAGGATAGCCGATGAAATCCATAATATTGAATCAAGCGCACAACCAAAGAAAATTCTAATTAAAAATAGCCAAATTTCAACTGACATAAGTGATGTGTTCAAATACTTCGATAATCGTAATGTAAATATTATCTTGTGCCAATTAAGAAATAAAGCAAGTACTTTAAATTGTGACAGATTCATGGATCGTCTTATATAATCCCCAATGTGTGAATGCAAACAATCTTTTGAAAATGCACACTATTTCTTTCAATGTAATCTATATCAAACCGATCGTCTGATTCTGGAACAGCATCTGAATCATCATGATCATAACCATAGGTATATAAGTGTCCTGTTATAGGTGTGTTCTCTTTGTAATGATACTGAAAATAGAAATATATCAACGCACGTGTCTAATTATATCAATCAGAAAGATTTAAAATTTGATTCATTTGTGTAATTAAAACATTTATAATTCTGATATATGTAGCCTTGTACATGTAGATCATAGTAAAGGTAGATCTTATAAAAATGCTCATTATTGTTTATATGTACATGTACCTAACATCCTTCATCCCTGGTGATCCACCTTCATAAAGCTAGCAACTCACAGTTTATTTGTACTATGGGCAGCCTAATGAGACTTATCCAACTTAATGTTTTATAAATATCTCTGTTTATAAGATTATCCTCTTTTTCTCTCTTTTATTATTTTAAAATCACTAGATATTTAGGTAACTCCTTAAAAGCTGATTATGGATAAACACTTGCAATTACAAAAATAGTTGTAAATCCACAAATCAAATATATGTCTATTTTGTGAGATTGGTTCTTGATGCGTTGTGCTATACACCTGTGGACTTTATAGCCTGTATCTGTTGTGGCGAATAGGACCAATATGACAAAATATACATACTATCAAGTATATTTAGAATCATGTCATTACTCGGTTATTATATATTAGAAATGGAAATTAATTGTTAATTTATAGAGTTACAATAAATATGACCAAAAAGTATATCGTTCCTCATCAAGGAGTTACCTCCCCTTATTTTCACAAACCTCACCATGTATACATGTTTTATATATTTGATTGTTTGTACCACCATTATCAGGAGAAGACTAAGATAGCCCATGCCTGTTATCTAATCCTACTAACATATAACAACTTTGTCAATAAAATATTTGGGAATTGAATTATCTGAAGAAATGTTCTATACGTTAAATTGGTTTGCATAGTGTGAATCGTATTGTGACGTCACGAAGGTAATTAACAGTATATCTTGACAGAATTAACCTTTTTTGTGTTGTCGCTTCGAGTGTAGCTATATTCTATAGTAGATTGTGTTTGAGATTTGAGTTAAACTTTTTTGATGTTTACAATCAGTGGAAAAGAATTGTTGTTTAAGTTGTTATAAAAAAGTCATGATCTTCAATAAACTCACGACAAATGGCGTTCTATCCCCATTCTAAAATCATTAAATTTGCAATAATGCATACAGGTCGTATTTTCCCTTAAGGTTTATAAAAAATCGTCATATGAAAAGGAGATCTCCCGCTTCTTTCCTATTAGTCAATCAGATCGCTTCTTTCATTCTGACATTGCAAAGCTCCGCCCACTACAAATTTTCCCAGCTGATCACAGTTGATCCTTAGACTTTGTATTAAAGTACATATGGGGTAAATGGTGCAAAATTTTATACATTTTCTGCCAGAATCACGAAAAAATTAGTTATCAATGCATTAATCGTTTTCTTAGAAAGACTCCTGTCTGTGAGGAATCCTAAAATATTTGTCTCGACAAGTTTGCCCTAGATCACAAAAATTGAGGATTACAAATTTTCCGAATGGATAATTGGGATTTGTTTTCTGAATAAAGAACAAAACAGAAGTACCGACCAGTTATGTTGGAAAATTTATACTTTTTTCGTTATGGAATCTGCTGTACAAACTATCTTTTATAGGTGTTGTAAAGTTTGAAAAATAAAAATCCTCATCCCCCATGCACCCCCTCCCCAATCCCGTCCTATCCTTATTATTTTTTGCCCAAGTTTATGATATGCCAATACTCTTCTCAATGCAATCTAATATGATACAATAAAACATTTGTTTTGGCATATTATGGTTCCAGATGAACTTTTTTCTTACATAATTGACGTTTAACAAAATTAGGTTATTGTGACCTAATTTTTGACACTGAAGTTATATTTTCCTTTTTTCAACATCTAAATATATTCATGAAAAATATTCAAAAATATCATTGGGTTCCTACAAAACTGGACAAAGCAGAAAATTATCCCTCTTGTTTAATTCTCCATAACTCACAAGGGACTCCGTCATTGTCATGACCTTGATCATATCATGATGTCCTAACTCCCGGGAATTTGTAAACAAAAAATAGCCGCCAAAGGCCCCAAATTGATACTCCACCTTTTTAAACAATCCTTATAAAACAAACATTATATCAACACCATTTTAGAATGAAAAACAAATGATGGGAGAAAGAGATTTAGAAATGTTACAAGCATTTATCATAAGATATGTAACAAGAATGTTCCATTAAGCCATGTTATATATTATTTACGCTTATATTATCCATATCTAGGTTTGTAAAATAAATTTGAAGAAAAATCCATACGAACGAAATCTTATTTAAGAAATAAAAAATAACAACCGACTAATTACGTGAGTATGATAAGTACTTGTAAATGTTTGAAATTTTAGAGAAGTAAGATAATAATATTAATACACACTGCATTAGATGTGCTCAGATTTTACGCCACTCTCATAGGCTGATACACTGCCATGTGGAGGGCGATATTTAGTATGTCGACTCGATGTTTCCATTTTAGGAAGCATATTGACTCTGTTTGCATTTTTAGAAACACTGAATCAATATTCCCTATTGTGACGTCACTCCCGACGAGTCGATATTTCTTTTGTGACGTCACTCCTATGCCGATATTGCGATTATGACGTCACAATACCCCGATGTCGTGTTATTTCATTTTTTTCATTTCAGAATATTTTATTATCAGATGTTACAGACAATCGGAATTGGGCAACAGGCAACATGCCTAACGCCTTCTCCTTACATATTAACAGTAGATACAAATTAATTAATATTGATATATACATGAGTAATCTGAATTGCTATATTTATTTAATGATGATGATATCCTAAAACATCAAGCTAGATATTGATAAACAAAATATACAAAATGTCTCCTAGTTCATATCATTACAAATAGAAAAAATTGATTTTACAAGATAATCAACTAATTCAACGAAATATATTAAACAAAATTAGCGAAATATAATGGTATCTCTGACAAAGCACTGAACTTTATCCAATATAGCTTTATTGATGTTAATATCGTGTAATGCAGAGCCATGCAAAAATGTTTGTGTTGTCAGTGGTATATCATTGTCAAGTTCCAAGATAGAGTTAAAAAGGAGCCGTATAGGGTTGACGTATAAAGGGCAGTATAGAAAATAGTGTTCCCAATCTTCGTTTTGATGTCGTGTTATTCGGGAAGATGTAGTCGAGCCATTCTTCTTGCATTTCTATATTACTTAAAACGAAGTAAACATCCAAAATAATTATCATATCTAATATAAAAATTAAGGACCTTTGTTTCGGTGGTATATTGCCCTCGTTGATATTTCAAATAATGGTCGAAGGAGTATGCATTCTACTCGGGCATTTTAAAACCATATTGACCTCAACAATGGTCCATAATTGATATAAATATATATATATGTATTACACATATAATTATACACAAGTATAATTATCTTATTTCCGATTGGTTAAGACAACATCACATGTTCACCAAAAAAGCATATCGCCTCGACGTTTCTATTTGTATCGTGTTATGCAGGAATATTAACTCGGTGTTACGATTTTTTTATCGTTGACGCGGGAATCTAGACTCGGTGTTTCAAAAACTAAATCATGATAGTGTATATCGCTCTTTGGTTTACTGTTAAAAATCGACCCGGCTGTCGTCTGTCAACAACAATGACGGCGAATTCGAAGCGACATGTTGTGGAGATGTATAAAGCGCACATGAAAGAGTTAGCATACAGTTCAATCAGTGATAATGTTTAATGAGAGGCCCATGGGCCTTAACGGTCACCTGAGTTCAGATACAGAATGAAGCAAAGACATATAAACACTACATATTGGCCCATCAGGCACTTTAAGTCAGTCAGTGATTTTATAAAGACTTTTTAATCTATGAAGAGTATTTGGTTCCATCAAATCTGTGAATTAAGAAGAAAGATTTTTGAAATGTTATTTATTTTGACCCATTTTTGCCCCCGCACCTCTGTAAAAATGCGAAATGTTAAAAGGCTAATTTCTCTAACCCAGTTTTATTAATTACCTTAAAATAAACAATTAAAACCACCAGACACAAAATAACAGTTAATAAATATGTATTTATTAACTGTCCATAAGCAGCTTGTCAATACAACATAAACTTATGTATATAAAACACAAAAACTACAAAACATTTACATACAAGCAATACTTAAAACCTATTATTACATATACATATTACATCAAAAAACTGAACTAAAATTTTGGCCTCTGGGGCTGAATCACACTGCACATATATAACTAAGGAATCTTATGAATATTTAGGTAAGATATCCCAACCAGGATTAAGTAATTTACTCCTGGTCCCCACGGCTGGACGAGATTCCTGACATCTTATACAGACCCCAATGGGAGGCTATTTGGACGACCCTGAATTCAGCCTCTATGAGAAACTGTAGAGTGCTGAATACCATGAGAGGATACCGAGCCCAACACACCCTGAGTCTGTATGTATGTTTATTGGTCCCGTGAGAGGATGCAGCGAGGTAGTGAACTCTCGATTCCAACCATTAGCCCCGTCAGCCAATGGTGCATGGATCCTATGCGAGGGTTGCTAGAATATCCTGGATCTATAAATGCTGGTGACATATACCATGCTTGGTATCTACGACATTATACATGTTTGTATATATCTATTGACAACATGGGGGCAAATACATCAACATAGCGGTTGTGTAATCCCCGTCCCTAGCTATAAATTGAAGTGCACATGTGAAACAGTCCCAATTAATGTACCGGTATAATCATGTTATTATTATTATATATATAAACATACATAATATATATTGTTGTTTAATAGTAACCCTTGTCAAACTGGTATTTTGACTGCTATAAAACGATTGTAGTTTTTTTATATACAACATGATAAAATAACTGCATGATACGTGAATACTTAACCAGATAAAAAATTGTCCTGAATTAAGAATTAAAATAAAAGGTGGTGGTTGGGGCGGATGGAGGAAAGGCTTAAACGAATCGCTATAACATGTAGCTGCAGGCACTAGTACTGCTAGTCGCTCTAATGAAGGTGACGCGCCGGGTGACGCTGACCCGATTGATTGATTGATGGGGCTTAACGTCCTTGTTCCGACCCGTGGCCGGACCTCATTAATTATGCAAGACTGCTTAACGCTTGACCAATCAAATTGTTCTTATCTATATATAGCTGCCTAGTAATGAGGTTACCAATCAGTAGCTTCATCCCGGATGTAATTAGCATACGATCACGTGAAGGGTCAATGTTGCTATGTATTAACACACATGCAGATGAGTTACTGTTGATCAAACCAAGTGCACACAGTAGGGGGAAATCCCTACTATATCTAAATATATAAACTAACTATTTATAACTAAGAATTAAAAGTTAAATATGCTCCACCGCCGATATAGCATAAATGATATTCATTATTTGAACAATAATTGGTGTATTATCGTGTGTATATATATATATGTCTAATTAACACGAAAAGTAATATAAAATAATTTATTTTGCCTTTGGTGCATGCGCAATCAGTACTTCATTCCAAATAGGATATAGTGCCACGGATTTTTTTCGTGATGCAATAAATTATTTTCATATTTTTAGCTTGAAGTAAAATTAGACGCTCATACTTTTCGATGTTGGTAATGGTGTAAAGTAAGTAACTTTTGTAACTGAGGAAGAATACTAAATCGTCTTCTCCTGTATTTGATAATGTAAAAATACTATTTGTCGGCGGTGGAACATCTTTATACAAAAGAGTACAAAAGAAAAACAATTAAAACTAAAAGTACAAAATTGTATTATGATACTTAGTTACACTAACACCAGAATATAAAAAGATGGCATATAAGTAATGCCCAAACAATCTGGTTGTTTCTAAACAAAATTTATTACAAATAATAAACAACAATATAATCTTCATAAATGTGTATTTCCTATATAAACTATAGTAAATTTGACCCCTCCCCAGGGGGATCCAAGGACCATGAAATTCACAATTTTTTTGTAAAGGGCCTTAAGACCTTCCAATCTATGAAGAATATCTGGTTCCATTTAATCTGTGAATTCAAAGAAGATTTTTGAAATTTTAACCATTTTGACATCTTTTGACACCGCCCCTCTGGCCCCTGAGGGTCGGCCAGGACCAATATGGATATGGTGTTAAAATGCTATTTAAGGCTAATAATTCTAACCCAGTTTGACCAATTTCCTATGAAAAATAAACAAATAATGTTCATAAATGTTTTTCCTATATAAACTACGGTAAACTTTTTCCCCTCCCCAGAGGAGAAGCACTAGACCCCAGGGTCATATAGTTCACATTTTTGTAAAAGACCTTGAGACCTTTCCATCTATGAAGAGTATTTGATCCTACCATTTCCAGAATTTCAGAATTTTTTTTTGAAGTATTAGCCTAGTTGACCCCTCTTGGCCCCGCTCTTAAGGCCTCTGGAAGTCAGTCATGGAAAATTTGTTTATATCATTCAATGGCCATCACATAGGGATAATTCTGACAACATTTGACTAATTACTTATTATAAATGACCATATAATGCTCACACATGTGTTTTCCCTATATAAACTATAATAAACTTAACCCCCTCCCCAGGGAGAAACCTGAAACCCCAGGGTCATATAATTCACAATTTTTGTAGAAGGCCTTAAGACCTTTATTTCTATGAAGAGTATTTGATTCCACCACATTTATGAGTGGAGAAGAAGATTTTTGAAATTTTAGCCAATTTTATTCCTTTTGGTCCATCCCACAGCCCCCTGGGGGTGGTGGTCATATAAATCACAATTTTGATTGGCCTTATGCCTCAGAAGGTTTGTGCAAATTTTCATTGAAATTGCTTCAGCGGTTTTGGAGAAGAAGTCGAAAATGTAAATTGTTTACGGACACACAACGCACGCTGACGACGGACGACGTACAAAAGGCGATGAGAATAGGTCACTTGATACTTCGTCTCAGATGACGTAAAAACTAACTAACTCAACTTTCAGTGAAAATATCCAGAGATTATTTGTTGACTAAGGAAATGGATACAGATTTCGAAAGATACGAGAAGGAACACTTAGACCAAGTAGATTTTATAACTATATCCGAGATAAAGACGGGAAAATGTGTAAGAAGTCTACATTATGTGCATGCATATCAGCAAGGGCTCTAACGGCATCTCTCATCTGTTGGATATAAAATCGACATTGTGAAAGGAGATGGTTTCAATTCGCCCGCTAGAACATTAAAACTAATGTTAAGAGAAATGAAGAAACAAGGACTCGGCACCATCCCCCTATTTCTGATGCGTTGTGCAAAAATCTAGATACATGGCGTGCTTCAGACTCTGTTGTAGTTTTTTTAAGAACATCGCCGAGTTTACAAGAGTGTATATCATCCATTAGGCTTTTAGTAATAATTTATTTTTACACATATCACTAGCTAGTTCGGTACATATTAGCTTAGAGTAGGCGAATATGTTACAATGTTACGAATGTGCGTATTCGTACATGTATAGTATAACGTTAGTTAATATTTCAACCGAAAGTTTTATTTGTCTGTGTAATATTTTAAAGGATTGCAAAATCAAATTTAAGAGTGAGAGAGAGAGAGAGAGAGAAAACATACTAGACTTATATACAGTATATATGAATTATTTATGTTTAACTTTACAGGTATTTGTAGATATAATGATTCACTTTGGTCACCAAGGAAAGGAAAATTTGCAAATGCGATGACTTTGCGGTAATGCGGGACGGAGAAGGCTCTTTTTATGTTTACAAAACCCGTGATAAATTAACAAGAAAGCACCAGGTTGATGATGATACCAAGACTGATGATGGTAATGTTAATGCGTCACCATTAAGACAAAGATTAAGGAGATTAAGTGAATCAAATCCAATCACAAATGAGTTCATACTCTCTGGTTACTTACAACACCAAGATTTTCATATGATTTTAACCTGAGAATAGTCATTACAATGAGTCTAAAACAGTAGCCATGAAAAATAAAATTTGAAGAAAATGTGTCTTTATTTTCTCATTTTCATTAATTTTCGCCGCAGTGGCCGAGTGGTTAAGATGTACCGACATATTACCACATGCCCTCCACCTCTGGGTCGCGAGTTCGAATCCCATGTGGGGCAGTTGCCAGGTACTGACCGCTGTTCGGTGGTTTTTCTCCGGGTACTCCGGCTTTTCTCCATCAACAAACCTGGCACGTTCTTAAATGACCCTGGCTGTTAATAGGACGTTAAACTAATCAAACCAAACCAAACATTAATTTTCCTCTCTCTCTTAGATGACATGGCAAGCGAGAAGTTTTGTTAAAACGTCTCAACCCAAAATGCTGGGCCTTATTCCAGTAACCTTGTAGGGAACATGATTAACATTTCGAAAGCTACAGGCCAATTGATAGAGTACACTTATCATTTATTAAGGGCTACAACTGTTCATGTTCTAGATGTTGCAGTTTCCTAGCAGGCATATCATTTCTGTAACGGGACACAAGTCCGAATATTCACTGAATACATATGCTAAACAGAAAAGTGAAAAAATTGATTTCAGCAAGTTAAAAGAAAAAGCAAGTGGATGCAAAGCAAGTGCAACTTTTTCTGCCACGTCATGAAGTGTTACAACAGGGATGACCGGCCAAACTCTTCCGTTGGTATCCTTGACAAGTTCACAAGAACAAATTCTTATGGATGGTCTTGACCACCAGTCATTGAATGATGGTTTCAATGAGCTTTTCAGTAATTTTGTAGATACTGTTACAAGTCAACCAGCTATCCCTGGCTACGGTTTCTTGTACAACTGCTAAGTCACCTTTAGTACTACATATGCCCACTTTGAATAACTGTTCAAATATAACATTCAATTTCAAAATCAATATCACAAAGTCAGAAGGTAACAGAAAATCTTACTCAATTTATCAAATTACCTACAAATATAGTTGTAAATGTAAATAATGATATTATAATGTTGTTAAAATATTGAATTTCATATTAATTTGCTAAAATGTTAAGTATGTTAGTACATAATTAATTTAAATTATATTATTTTTGTTTTATCAGTTTGAAAATATTGATTTTATATGTAATATAAAAATTAAGGACTTTCGTCTCGGTTAATATACCGTATATTGACCTCGCCAAAAGTCAATAATTGATAATTATTATATGACTTGTGCTTTTGCTTTATTTTGATCGGCCCATACGTTTCTCAGAAGTATTAATCAACTGCGATATCAACCCCGAAATCAGCGGCGAAAAACACGCGAGGTTACTCTCGCGAGTGCAGTAACCAGTGTCAAAATTAGATAGAGGAAAACTCCCTTGAGATGTGACGTAATAATCACCTTTGACGTTGAGTTATACCCAAATATCACGTAACGGTAGTTTCCCTCGGGATAATCTATTGTGACGTTATTATTATAGTCGGCAACATATATGTCGGAAGGCAGAAAGTTTACTGCGATCAACAGTGATCAACTGCAAACTTCAATTTATGGAAAACACTCAAGAATGCCAGATAGGCTCGGGATATATCACTTACTCGGGTTGATAACTCACCGTATCCACCTGAAATTAGGTCGATAATTGTATGATATAATATAATAGAAATGTCACACACATTATACCTTAAGTTGGAATATTTCCTTTCTTAATTTGTGATGGAATTTAAATGACAACTTACCTGTCTTGACACCGACAACACAATAGAACAGTAGCAGCACGGCCACTTTCATATCGGGAAAGTCTTGCACGCGTCTGCGGTAAAATCAAAACCATAACTTCAACAAATGAGACTATACACATCTAACGAAGATAACTATATACATATGTATAAGGTTAGATTATAAATGATCAGTGTTGCAAGTTTCACTTGATCTTGTACCATGTGAGGAGAAACACTAGCCGAATGCTCTACCACTGTATTTGTACCAGTAGAGAGAGGATTTGTTTGTTGTTTGATTAATTAACGTCTTATTAACAGCTATGGTCATGTAAGGACGGCCTCCCATGTATGCGGTATGTTGCGTGTATGTTGTGCGAGGTGCGTGTTTTGGGAGACTGCGGTATGTTCATGTTGTGTCTTCTTGTATAGTGGAACTGTTGCCCTTTTTATAGTGCTATATCACTGAAGCATGCCGCCGAAGACACCAAGCAACACACCCCACCCGGTCACATTATACTGACAACGGGCGAATGTAACCCTATAGAGGTAGGCAGGCTGGTAGCCTTGCTTAAGCCCCAATGATATTATTGGTGATAGATGATTGTAACCCTATAGAGATAGACAGGCTAGGCTTTGAATATTCCCGCTAGGTAAACAGGAAGTGGGGTACCTGTTGAACCTTGACAGAAGTTGTTATGTTAGCCGTGTATAATTGTGGATCGCGGGGCTGAGTTAAATTATAGTGTATTTTATATAAGAGTACAAGTATTAGTTGTTTAATAACAACCATGTATATATTTATTAGGCTGTGTTTAATTTCATAGTGCATTATTGTGGTGTACATAGTGTTGCTTAGACCTAGTATTGATGTGTAGTATATTTAAAGGTCAGTAACGCGGGATTGTTTACTCATGTTTGCAGCCAGAGTTAGGTTGTTGTTTTAAGGCATGACCAAACTAGGTGACCGAAATATCAGTAAATTGTTACGGTACCTACTTAGTAGCGACTACGTGGGATGTTCTGGAAAGCATGACAGGACGTCGCACGGTCTATGCACGTGTTAAACTAGGTGACCAATTTATTAGTTAATTGTTACCAAATAGGTATGGGTATGGTAGGGACTACGTGGAATGTTCTGGAAGGAATGACAGGACATTCACGTGGTCCACACACCTGTTTAACTGCGCAGTATAGTTTGTGCAAAATGTGCATATTACAGCGGTTCTGTCCAGCCTCAACCAAGTCCAGTCAGAAAATCAAAACATTTCTATTTTGTTAAGCCTGCATCAGGCGCCCGATAAGGCTGTATTCTGAATTAAAATTAGTAAATTTTGACAGTTTATGATGAGCTGGGTAACCTTTGGGGCAAGCATTGTCCCAACGGCACGTGTACCAGTCACGTACCCAATCATTATAAATAGAGGGCCGCAATAGGCCCCAGTCAGACTGAAACCAGACGGAGACTGAAACTAGACTGAAATTAGACGACATCAGACGGGAATAAGACTGAGACTGGGTACTTCCGCCTCACATACACCTACGTCACCGCCTCCTCTAGGGCCACCTTTGAGAGAGAGAGAAAGTGAGAACTCTTGTCTACACTTTGAATAAAAGCCGTCAACAAGCTTCTACCCTACTCCTTGTCGTCATTTCGACCAACACAGCCATCCATAGGACGACACGAACCAGTCGTCCCACTCCCTTTTTGCTGAGCGCTAAGCAGGAGCAGAAACTACCACTTTTACAGACTTTGGTGTGTCTCGGCCAGGGACAGAACCCAGAGCCTTCCTCACAGGGCGAACGCTCAACTCAAGGCCAAAGTGAGGCGGTGCCAAGGGAGGCATTAGGAAGGATAAAGTCAGTTAGGAAGAATAGAAAAGATAATATCCTAAATTTATCGCCTTTACGATCATGCAATAGGGGCAGCATGTACAATTCTAACGCCCTACCTGCAGGGCCAAGTCTCCAATACACGCACCTCAAAGAAGTCAGATCAACAAGTAATTAAAGTCCATTAACAGCTATGGTCATGTAAGGACGGCCTCCCATGTATGCGGTGTGTTGCGTGTATGTTGTGCGAGTCTCCCAATACACGCACCTCGCACAACATACACGCAACACACCGCATACATGGGAGGCCGTCCTTACATGACCATAGCTGTTAATAGGACTTTAATTACTTGTTGATCTGACTTCTTTGACTATTAAATTTAATCATTGCTTATATTTTGGAATGCATTGGTGTTAACTTGAAGCATATCATGGTGCACAAATTAGAAAACCAAAGTTTCATTCTAAAGTATCACCTTGTATACATATACGTACATGAACACATCATAAATAATGTATATCGATGTACAGCCAGAAACATTTCTGTTGATCATGTATTGTTTTTTCATTTTTTTTTTGCTGATACAGTGTACCATGAAATTATGGCGGAATGGCGGATAAAGAATATAAAATACCATTGAGGGCAGCATTCTGTTTGACAAACCAAAACATGGAAATGAGAAAGGACAATTGAAAAAAGCACATCTTCCATGGACAAAACACAAACATAAGATAAGATTTTTGGTTTGATTTATTAACGTCCTATTAACAGCTATGGTCATGTAAGGACGGCCTCCCATGTATGCGGTTGTGTTGCGTGTATGTATTGTTGCGAGGTGCGTGTTTTGGGAGACTGCGGTATGTTAGTGTTGTTGTCTTCTTGTATAGTGAACTGTTGCCCTTTTTTCTAGTGCTATAATCACTGAAGCATGCCGCCGAAGACACCAAGCAACACACCCCCACCCGGTAACATTATACTGACAACGGGCGAACCAGTCGTCCCACTCCCTGTATGCTGAACGCTAAGCAGGAGCAGAAACTACCACTTTTATAGACTTTGGTGTGTCTCGACCAGGGGACAGAACCCAGAGCCTTCCTCACAGGGGCGAACGCTCAACTCAAGGCCAAAAGTGAGGCGGTACCAAGGGAGGCATTAGGAAAGATAAAGTCAGTAAGGAAGAAGAGAAACGATAAGATCCTAAATTTAGTCGCCTTTTACGATCATACAATAGGGGCAGCAGGTACAATTCTAACGCCCTACCTAAAGAAGACGGATTCGTACATGAAGCTAGTCTTCATTGTTGAGTTGGCCAATCGTGTGTTTGTGTCTTAATCATTTAATAAGAAGTATGACAAGTGTTGGAAGAAACAGAACGGGGAGGCTTCAAATTGAAAATAACAATTTCAAAAAGTCATTTGGTATTACATAAACGTATGGCATAACATATCATAATCAATCAATTTACATGTAAGGTATGAATGAAAACCGTACATTTTTTGCAAAATTTGTGTACCATTTTAGATCTGACGCTAATCTTTCAATAAAGTCTGTATGGCTGTAAGTCCTACACTTGTTGAAGGAGTTTGAAACATATTTATTTCTGAACAAGAGGCCCAAAGGGCCTTAACGGTCATCAGACGACCTTGGCAATAGTAAAATTAATTTTATACGGTGTCACTTTGTCAGGACCATGTCAGGATCATTTCCAATTTCTTTCAACAAATGTTAATTCACAAAGAGCCTTAACATGTAGGAAATTAATTAGATATAGTGTCATGGTAGCCATCTTCGATTTCGGATCGACCCGAAAAATAACAACACTTAGTTGGGACCATGTCCGGATCACTTCATACAAGTTTCAGCCAAATCGCACAAGTAGAACTAGAGAAGAAGTTCAAAATGTGTTTTCAAGATGGCGGCTGTGGTGGCTATCTTGGATTTTGAATCGACCCGTAAAATAACAACACTTTGTCGGGACCATGTCAGGATCATTTCATGCAAGTTTCAGCCAAATTGCACCGGTAGAACTTGAGAAGAAGTTCAAAAAGTGTTTTCAAGAAGGCGGCTATGGCGGCCATCTTGGATTTCAGATCGACCCGAAAAATAACAACACTTTGTCAGGATCATTTCATGCAAATTTCACCCAAATCGCACCGGTAGAACTTGAGAAGAAGTTCAAAAAGTATTTTCAAGATGGCGGCCATCTTGGATTTCGGATCAACCCGAAAAATAACAACACTTTGTCGGGACCATGTCAGGATCATTTCATGCAAGTTTCAGCCAAATCGCACTGGTAGAACTTCAGAAGAAGTTCAAAATGTGTTTTCAAAATGGTTGCTGTGGAGGCCATCTTGGATTTCGGATCGACCCGAAAAATAACAACACTTTGTCGAGACCATGTCAGGATAATTTCATGCAAGTTTTAGCCAAAATCGCACTGTTAGAACTTGAGAAGAAGTTCAAAATGTGAAAAGTTAACACACGGCAGACGGCACACGGCGGACGACGACGGACGAAACATGACGACTATAGGTCGTTTTGACCCTTCGGGTCAGATGACCTTATAAAAATAAACAGAAAATAAAAATTGTAATAAATAATAAAAAAATGAAGCTATTGGTAGCCATATTGGTTTGTTATCTTGTAACTTCAAACAATAAAAACAGAAACCTTGCATGTAATTTAAAAATTCATAAAGTAAAAATGTTAATACTATCTGGTGTTTTATTTTGATTTGAATGGTTAAGAATTTTTTACAATTTTATTATTTCATTTATCATCATGGACACCATTTTAAATATTTCAAAATGCTCAAGAGTTGAAGTTCCACACCACATCCAAATATCGTTATATTTACATTTACTTGTCACTTCTACTATATAAACTAATCAAGACAAAGTGAAGTATACGACGGTATTACTGACACGCAAAACATGACAATTATAACGTCACTAATGTTGACGTGGTGACGTGAGCTGATCACCGTCAAAATGGCTTGTCTATCTTGTCGATGAAATCGTCGTTGATAACGGGTTTCCTGTTCTAACTTAAACAATATTTATGCAGAGACCCTACACTGAGTTGAACTAGTAAATATAAGCATTAAACTAACGTCCTATGGCATCTATGGTCTATATAGATATCAGAGCTTTGCAGACAATCATCTCATAATGCGCTAGTATATATTTCCATAGGAAGATAGATTAATGCTTAAATATACATACTAAGAGGCATTATTGAGCAAAGGAAAAATCAATTGTATACTTTATGATATTTTTGGTTAGAAGGAAATTGTTGCTATAATAGCTGATTTATCAAAAATGATTGCGGCCATTTCGTCCGCCATCTTGAATATAGTAATTAGAAAGACTATCTTGAAAATATTTGTATTGGATGATAATGTCCCTATATTACTTTATTTCCTCAGGTTACTCCCTCGGGAAACATTAATTATATTGGAGAAACAAATCTTCATGTATCCCTCACACCATGGTACCAAATGTACGTATATATGGTAGCACGTTCATAGGCGTATCTCTTACTTTGTATACAAATGTGGATGGAGAAGAAGAATAAAAACAGATAAAAATAATACGTATTTTCACCAAATGAATAAATGCGCAAATAAACTTACTTGAGGCTTGATCCAAGGAAAATACTAATCCTGATTCAATGGAGGAACTGATTTGTCGCTGTGTTGTGCCTTAAGGTACTCATTATTTCTGTTGCAAAATGAAGCATAGTTATCAGTTATTTATTAATAGCCATAGGGACCACTCGGAGCGTTGTCAGACTAATGGTGCACATCTTTCACACTTGAACGGTTCTCTAGATTGCCTATATCAATATGTAAATAATTCATAAGATAATAAGTGTCAAGTAACAATTGCGTGAAACGATCGCCAACATTGAAGATGAGACAGCATTAGACCTGAATTCACATGTAACTGACCAATTTATTCCCAAAATAAACTTTGTTTGATTAATAAACGTTCTTTTAACAGCTATGGTCATGTAAGGACTGCCTTTCATGTATTCAGTGTGTTGCGTGAGTGAATTGTGATATGTGTGTTTTGGGAGACTGCGATATGTTCGTGTTGTGTCTTGTATAGTTGAACTGATGCCCTTTTAATAGCGCTATATCACTCAATCATGCCGCCGAAGACACCAAGCAACACACCCCAACCGGTCAAATTATAATGATAATTGGAGAACCAGTCGTCCCACTCCCGTTAGCAATAACAGACACTACCACTTTTATTGGTGTGTCTCGGCCAGGGGACAGAACCCAGAGCCTTCCTCACGGGGCGAGCTCTCAACTAAAGGCCAAAAGTAAGGTGGTATCAAGGAAGACGTTCGGAAGAACAAGTACTCATTGTAATGGACACCATTACATATAGTCCCCAAAATTTATCCCCAATTGCAACAAATCAAGAATGCAGTTGCACAGTGTATATGAACATCTTGGGAGAATGTTGATGTACTTTTATATAGGAATTCAGGGTCTCCTAAAATGTACATAACTCGATGATCATGACCACCTGGCCATGCCTTGTACCTGCGTAAAGTGCGCACCCCAACTTTTCACTTGATAATTTATGAAACAAGAGGCCCAATGGCCTTAACGGTCATCTGACTACCTCGGCAATAGTCAAATTAATCATATATGGTGACATGGTATATTTAGCTTGTAATAATAATAATAACAAGAGGCCCAGAGGGCCTGTATCGCTCACCTGGTTTGTAATGCCAAGTAATGTTCTGAATACAGGTTCATTGTTTCTTTTCTGAAGGAATTTTAATATTAACCTCTAAATCCCCTATTAGGCCCCACCCCTCCTGCCCCCGGGGGGTCAGAGCCAAAATTTATACAAGTTCTGTTCCCCCTCCCCCAAGGATGTTTGTGGCCAAATTTGGTTACAATCCATGCAGAACTCTAGGACAAGTAGCGATTTATAGGAAATGTTGACGGACGGACGGACGGACGGACGGACGACGGACGACGGACGACGGACGCCGCGCCATGACATAAGCTCACCGGCCCTTCGGGCCAGGTGAGCTAAAAATACTGTAAGAGGTTGCTTCATAATTCCAATTGTTCTGAAATCAAAACGGTTTTTTAAGTATTCCAGCAAAATTAATGTAGTGTAACTTACTTACTTTTGGAGAAAATCGACTTTTTGTGTCCCTATTTCCCTGATGCAGATATTCACTTTTGCCATACTTGGAAGGTCTTTATCACTACAGTGCTTATTCCCGTTGAAAACAAGCGTTTTGACGCCCTTCGCGGGTTAAGTTCATTTTACGAATTTAAAGTAAACAAAAGAATCGGAACAATATCAAGAAACAATGCATTTTCAGCACTAATATCGACATTAGTCGGGCACAGAACTCGATACCGGATAAAAAGAATTTCCTGTAATAGTTACAATAGGAAAATATTACGATGTCAGTAAATAAATGGTTAATTTCTTTCGTTTGATTCAATTTCTAAATTTGATGATTTGATCCCGAACATTCCAATGACGTCATTTTTTTGTCAGCCCGGGTGATTCGACCTTGCAAGCTGACATTTTGAAGGATTTGAATAGGCAATTTGCACTCATATACAGCTTAACATAGTTTAAAATAATAGTGTTACTTTATCTTGAAACATTTCATTATCTAAACGTTACTTTGACAAAAGGAAAAGAAACAGTAGGCCTACGTAGGCTACAATGTAAATCCACAGGAGTTTGACGTTCTGTCAATAAAATATAGTATACATATATAAAAAAAATACCCTCATCCATTCGTACTTGCTGCTAGGAATTTATTGGTTACATCAATTTGGAGACCTGCTGGTCTAACAGACACATCATACTTGTATTGAATGTTCTCCTTTATCGGCGGTTTTTCTTAAGCCAACCCAAATGCAGTGTACTTGTTCCCAGAAAAAGTGCTGTACAAAAGCCTCTTCACAAGTGGCACTACTGGTCTATTCTCATTCTTACGCACAACTTCTCCGAACGATGATGATGTGATTCGAAGGCGACGTTGTTCTTTCCAAGTTGTACTGAGGCTTTGTGTCTTAGTTGATGCATAGATTTCGTTAATTGTTTCATGAGAAACCTCTACATGTTTCTGGTAGAACAAGGCCCTCTGGTGATATATCAACAACAGACTCCAAAACCTTCTCTCCATCCCACTGATGTTGTTTTGGTTTCCGCTTCCTTGCTCTTGCTTTGGTTTCTGGCTTTGATTGGCATTTGAGACTTCGTAGCAGGTGATTTGACCTCTCTCTGTAGAGGGAAGTGAACATTCTCCAGGTTTTTGTCCAGTACATCTCTGATACACTAGTGGGAGGGCAAAGTCCAGTGCATTACCCGAAGAACATAAATCCTCCTTTCGGGAGTGCATCAGAGCTTTCCCTGATCATGTTAAGATCTACACTGACGGCTCAAAAGATGGGTGATAAAGTTGCGGTAGCATGCTGTACATCTAATCACTGTTCCTCTATCCGACTTCCAGATGTTGCCTCCATTTTATCTGCGGAATCTTGTGCTATCGGTCTGGCTCTAGACCACATCGAAGAACACCGCATTGAAAAGGCAATCATCTGTTCCGACTCTCTTTCGGTTCTTCAGGCTTTGAAATCAAGATGCCCTAGAAATACTCTAATTCAAAATATTTTAATCCGAACATTTCGATTATCTTCTAAAACTGAAATTACTTATCTCTGGATTCCCAGTCATGTGGGTATAAAGGGGAATGAACAGGCTGATAAAGCAGCTAAGACTGCTTTTCGCCTAACACAAACAGATTTGAAACTACCATACACCGACATGAAACCTTCAATTCAGTCAGCCATCAAACACGATTGGCAACAAAGGTGGTCTACCGAAACAAACAATAAACTGTTCAAAATTCAGCCTACACTTAATCATAAACTGTCCAGTCGGAGAGACCGCAGAGAGGAAGTTGTTCTCTCTCGGCTCCGAACTGGACACACATATTTTACAAATTCCTATCTATTGAGAGGGGAGGATCCTCCCACATGCCATGCATGTGATTCTCCTCTCACAGTGGAACATATTTTAGTGCACTGTAATTGATTTTAAGCACAGACGAGATAATTACTACGAGGTCTCCGACATGTACACTTTGTTTCATGCCGTGAGACATAATCGTATTTTTAATTATCTCAAAGAAATCGGTATTTTAAACAAAATATGAACGTTTTCTCATCATATCATATCATCGTATCAACTCAACATTTCATCGTTTCATCAACTTTGTGCATGAGTTTTAGCCAAAACTATTTTATTCCATGCAAACCTTTCATTTTTTATCAAATAAACGTTTACAATCTGTGTTTTAGTCCTTACCTGCCTTTTCTTACCCTGATCTTTTATCCTGATATTAATGCATGACTTGTAGTTTGGCCCTAAATGACCTTAGTTGTCGATGGGCCGTAAAACTCAAACAAACAAACAAACAAACAGGGAAACCACGTTCGCTGTCGTCTACCTGCCAACAATTAACACTTTGTCAACATGGACGACGATATGCCTTGTTCTACACCCTCCCGTGAGGGTAAGTTTAACTGGAGGAATGAACAAGAGATCACCCTTAGCAAAAATAACTCTGAATTTACCAGTGATATTCCGGTTAAATCCCAGTTAAAATACAGTTTTCATTCATTTGCCATTCATTTCAAGGTTTTCTCTCCTCACATTTCTTCATACCAAATTTCTGTCTACGGTTAAAAGACAGTTTTCTGGAAACCTTCTTTTAAATGCTGAAAAATTTTCATTCAAAATGCAGTTTTTAGATAACTGGAATTTCACTGTATCAAAATACCAATTATTTAACAGTTTTATTCTGAAGCAGTTATTGTAAATAACCATTTCTGATATCTCTGCTCTGTAACCAGTTAACAAATGCTATCACCAACAGAACTTGTGTACATAGCCACAGCAGGGCATAGGTTAAGCCCACAGGAAGTATGTGAAAGGATTGGGGGATATTGGAGAGGATGGAGTGGGGGGCAAATTTGAGCCTCAATCTAACATATTGTCCAATGGAAAGCAACTTCCTCTCATTTTGAATGTTAGTTTGCTGTGGCTGCTTGTACATGATATATTGGACAGTTTTCATCTCCAACATATATTCTTCTGGGAACAGATTCTTAAATTGTTTACTTCAAGAAAAGCTGTTTTGATTGAGACAACAACATGGAAAATGCTAGAGTCATCTCTGGTTTACGCAGAGGTACTACTCATGCTGTTATCTATAATGAACTTGGTTGGGACACTCTCAAAAAACGTAGAATTGATCAACAACATATGTTATTTTTTAAAATAATTAATCATGAAACCCCTGACTATCTACTTGAACACATTAACGTATATTTCTAACCCCCATTTGTAGATCTGGCATGTATTTTGAATTTTTTTATCCCTATATGATGTCTTGGTGGAATAAACCTGACTATGATATGGGTTCAATAAGCGAACTCAAAAGGAGCCTTACCCGTCATGCCATCCCCGTCAATGTTGATGATAAATGTACTGATGCTTTTAAGTATGGTGGAACTAGGTATTTTAATATTATTATGTGTAAACTTCGTAATCGAGCAAGTCAACTAAATTCTGATCTCTATAAAGACCATCTTTCTAATAGTCCATCCTGTATTTGACGATACTCTACTGAAGATGTTGATCACTTCTTTCTCTTCTGTCCTAGATATGCAGTCCAACGTCAGTGCTTGTTAACTTCTTTCTTGTCTTATTACAACTCACAATCCAATTAAACCTTCACCTGAATCTAGACCTGAATCTTTCTCAACATCTACATATGAATGTTGACATCTAACAAAGGGAAGTTAATCACCTTAGCCATGAGATAAATTCAAACCTGTGTGCCTGTGTCCAACCTTTATTGAATCATCTGGCAGACTTTGAGCCCACCATAATTATATACATAACTTAATAACATTCATACCTCTCTTATTTCGTAAACATCAGGTACATGTATAGAAAACATAAATATTCACACAATTTATATAACTGGTATAATATACAGTGAGTGTACATGTTAATGATATGAAGACGTCCTTCAGTGCTTTAATTTTCACACTATACCAAGTAAGTGAATAGTCAATATACATATATTTCAAGTCACTATATTTTTTTTTTTTTTATTTGTTGTAAACTTTGATTCTATTCATATACAAGTATATATTAAAATTTAGCAAAATAATTCATATTGTACTATCCAATAGTATATGAATATTAACATGTTTATTACTTCTTATACAAACATAATCTAACTGTTTATGGAATATGAAGAATGAATAGTATTGGAGGATTTGGATATATATATTCAACTATTTTTTGTCTGCCGGAATGCCATTTGATTCTCAAATTTTGTATTAAACTATTGAATGTTACATTTTATTATAATGATTTATATCTAGAATTACCTAGATATAAATATTACAAGTTTTATCCTCTTGTTCCTGTAAAAGTTCTTTGACAGGAAGTAGATCATAGGTAAACCCTTATACACACTCATATTTTTATTATTACATATGTTTTATCAACTCATTTTCTCCAAATGTTAATAATTAATTTATAATGCATTGTTTTTAAATATACTCCCTCATCAGTATTTGCTCTTTCTCTGGGGACTTCCTGATAGGACCAGTACTCATGGTAACACTATGGACTTTATAGTACTGCCCGGTCACTAGGAATGGCTTGTGTGGGAGTGATATTGAGGGATCCAAATTCAAACTAAATTCAAATCAATATCAACTGATTTAAATCAAGGAACTGTATATATTGAACCTGATATGAATCCATTATAAATTTCAACTTATCAATATCTGGCTATAGCCTGCTGCCCAATCCCTATTAAATCTAATGATTTAATAAAAATATTTTGAAATGAAAGAAAAATGGAATTGTCTACATCTGCTGAAGTTTTTAGGAAATGATGATATTGTTTCTACATTGTTATCTATTTGTTTTTGTGAGATTGTTCACTAAAAGTATTGTGGAACAATCACCTTATTTTGAAACAACTGAATTTTAAGTGAATTTATATGTTTAACATGTTTGGTGATGGAGCCTTCACTTTGGGATTAACTTCTTAGTTGATCTGTTGTTTCTTGGGTTTGTATTGTAGCATGGGTTCCACAATAATAAGGGACGCTGATCTTTTGGGTACAAATATTTTATTAAATTGGTTACGAAAGACTTGCAAAGCAGATAAAGTATAAAAGTATAATTCTTCCCCACACGTCATTCACACGGTGATATAACTGGACAGAAATGGACATATTTATTTACATGATGAATACGTTTAATGAACACTTTCATACAGATACTTACCAGGGCTACTTGGCTCTTTGTGACAAATGGTGAATTGAATGCTGGGTTGAGCTCGACAGGGGACGTCCGTATCCTGTCGGAAGAGGTGAAGTTGAGAGGTGCGGTGGGGAGAGGCCGGTGATTAGAGTGTGGACAAGTGGTCGCGTGCGGCACGTGCACTTTACATACATTTAAATGACGAATGGCGCGGATGATTTTAAAATGATGTTAAACTAACACCTGGCTATTACTCCCCGCTTTGTTCATAATGACAACTGGCATTTCTCATAGGCACAGTTTTTAAGGAGATATTTAACCGATAAAAATACACGGAGACTACCGCTCTGGAACTTGGTAGTGCCACCTAGAAATAGGAACTATTATAGGTATGGTGTTACTACTAGGAGGAACCCTATTTAGGAGCATAGACAGGAGAGACAGGAACCGGATCTTTGCAGAGGGAGGCTTTATAATGGGACATTTATACTGGCTTAAGAATATAACGCAGTCTTAAGTTTGGATGGCATGTGTACGTTAAGACAAAAGAAACTTCCTGTTAAATTCTTTCTGGGTTTTACGACCGTAAATAACACACCTACCATACCTGACCAACAGTGGTGGGTTGCTTGTATTCTGGAAGGATACTAATACATAAGAAAACATGGTATCAATAAAATGAGGTTGATCACACAGATAAATGTAAAATGACATTTAAAAATACATTCCCACTCTGGAATTAATTCCACGGTTTGGGGGACCCCTCTACCAGTAGCGTATTAATTTCCAAGGGAGGCTACACATGTATTGCGATAAAATTGGATAATTGTGTAAGTTCTAATCACACAAAGATTTCCCTGACTCTTTACTTACAGCTGCTAAAGAGGAAGCCCGTATAGCCCCAAGCGCTCTGGACGGTGTTAGAATGCCGTAGTTGAACCTCCTTGGAACAGGTTGAGCATAACCACGCTCTCCATCAACGCTCAATGTGTCCACAACACGATGGTATCATCAAATAGCGGTGTTCCGTAGACAGAGTGGCTAGTGGAGACTCTCGGACGGGTCGATATAGGAGTTCCTGTGGTTCACACAAGTGTTCGCTTGATAGTGCGATCGACTAAGCGTCCGGGCAATTGGGACTAATGGCCTACCTCACTGGGACTTACGATCCGCTTCTCGATTTTGTACTTTTCTACAACCAGGAAGAGCTCAGTATCTGACTCTGCAATCAGCAATTTTCGGAGATGTGGCAAGTTGGGTCTGGACTATGTCGTCTTCTATGGAATTGACTGTTTTGGTTCGGTTTTTAAAACTTACGGTTAGCTCCCTTCAGGAGGAACGTCCACTGGAATTGAGTGGAAAGGAAGCAGCATGTTTTCTTGTGAGGTTCGTCT
>SAYR01003782.1:676229-703867 GCA_004382745.1 Argopecten irradians irradians
GAAATTCAAATGGCTTCAGATGACTTATAAACGTTTAGTTATAAAACAGAAATTTTGTACTGCTAAAAATTGTTGTTTTTATGCCTTAAATATGTTACATGGAAACAATACCTGCAGAAATCACTTTAGAATTACTAATAACATCCGTAAAAATGTTTGTAATGAAATTGTAGACCACAATTTGCTTCATGATCTGACCCGTATACTGTACTTCAGTTCATTTCACTATATTGTAAATAAATGATTTTTGGCAGTTTCTGCCAAAAATCATTTTCAGCTCTTATTTAGCTACATGTAATTTTAAAAACCTATGCATTTAACAAGTACTGTTAATTTTTAAAAAGAAAGTTTTATATAATTTGCAGAAGGAAGGAAGAATTACGAGTTACGACCAGAGAAGATGACTTATGGATATGTCTAAAATATGGCTATACCTTGTTGTTCCAAATTCGATTGTCCTGTGTTGCAATTGAATTGAAAGCTAAGAATCAACAGACAATGAAGCCAAATCATACATATATGCTTACCAAACTCCAGTAGCTAAAAACCACCTTGCCGAGTAAGAAATGCCAAGCATCCCATAGAAACCAAAAATTGGATTTTTCTTAATTTTCAGGCATTTTTTTATTGTGTATTATGCTACTTATAAAAAACATGCTTTGCAGTCACCATTTTCATTTACAAAAGTTTAATTTAATTTATGTGTTCATTTTAGTTATTTATTTAATAAACATTTTTTCGAGTTGCAACAAAGTCGCAGTGATTAGTGTACCAGAACACAAAGATATCAAAATAGAGAAAAAGCAGTAATAGTAAAGAGTTTCATATTGAAAGAACATTATCCAATGTTACCTTATCTAGAATTATTTATGTTGAACGCAAAAACACCAATGAAAGGTTATACTTGTTATCAAAAGTCAATTAATATTTATTATCTTGGAAATGACGTTTTAACTCTTAACAGAACGGATACACTAGAAGTGAAATATTATATATAATTCGATACTTTTCAAATCATCCATAAAGCTATCATGAAAGACAAACAATAGAATAATGAAACAAGGCAAGCCTATTCAAACCAGCTGTAGAAAAACCAGCACCTTATCAAAAGGGGTCAAAAGGCAGTATTTAAACCCTAAACTTGGACAGTGAACTGATTCGCCCATTTATAAAACGATGCAAATATGCCAATAACAACCATGGCTATTATTCCCGATTCACAAAGCCATTTCATTTGAATCCCGGTTATCATTAAAACTGAATGTGCATGTACCAATTATGTCCCAACATTCTTTGAAACGCATGATTAGCAGGTTTATCGACATTAGCTATGATTATTTATTTATTTATTTTTCATACAAACTCGTTGGATTTCCTGTATACAACTTATTTGATAAACGCATTGACATCAAGAACCATATAAATAAGATGACAGGACAATATGTATTGTCAATATGTTTCAGATCTGCAATTTGGCTGGCTAACTCCTGATTATTGACAGACGTTGACGTGTGTGTTATTTTGCAGTCAATTCATAAAAGTCCAAATTTTGATGTCATTTAGATTATTTTATTGGAAACCGCACTAATCTTTTCTATTTTTTACGTGTTGCTGATTTTAATGCTACTGTATTCATCCAATAGCTGTGTAGCATTTCTCCATTGTTCCTTTTGCCAAAAGTTAATACATCTAATTTATCTTTTATTTTGATTGGTTGTCCCTGGAGTGCGAGCGAGAGTGTGAGTGCGAGCGAGACCAAAAGAGCTTGCGCTCACATTTGAAATGACTATCATCAAAATCATTTTATCTAAAACATACCACACGTGAAGAATGACCCCTTCAAACTGGTACCCATGATATATACAGCTACAGATCCTCACGTTCACTCCGTTTAATAGAGGATTCGATAACATCCCACGACGAATCACGTTCTTGTGACCTTTAAACCACCTGTACTTCAAATAAACATTTAGTTTTTGTGGTCTTTGGGCGAGATAACTACGTTCACTGGTTGTTACGGTTGCTGATTTCGGTAATGCAACAATGTAAAAATTTGCCATGCGTCAGTGCGATAATGCAACAATGCGCCATGTGACAGTCGCCACGACAAAGTTTGTACCATGCGATCAGTGTTGACAGACTGCTTTATCCATTGGCCATTGTCGCTCTGTCGCAATGCGCAAAACTGTCACATTGGTCAATGTTTGCCTGTCGCTCTATTTGCTTATATTACTTTGTCGTTTTTCGCTGTGACCTACAATTGTCTTACGGCTTTTAGTTTATACAGAACATTGTCTCTTTCGTTTTATGCGTGTGTCACATCATCGCGTTAGTGCATGACGCACTGTCATATTAAGCGCGTTATCGCACTACCGCCTGGTGGGTCGTCGAACTTATGTTGCCGACACGCCGAAATGACATAAGTCAGCCGAGGTACCATAATTGCAAGTCTCCAGAGAAATTTCAATCTCCAAGATTCTGAAGCATATCGATTTGATCTCTCTTTCGGTAAAACTTTCCCCGAGAAATTCCACCAGAGCAATGACTTTTATGGGTGTTCCAACACGATGATTAATAATGTGTATTTTGAAATTATATGTGATATTTATTACCACATGTACTACTGTTGTTAGTGTTGTCAGATGTGAAGTTAGGAGACTATTGAAGAATTGTTTAAAGGAATTGAGAGTGGAGTGGAAAGCAGAATAGAGTAAACAGATCGTCTAAGGTGTGGCAACGCAAAGCCGGGCTACTGTTAAGCAAAGCATATAAGAGATACCAGGATTAAGACCACGTAAATAAGAAAATCAACTGAAAAAGCCATTTAGAGGAGAGCTAAGCAGACCCACCATGACTTCATACCACGGGTGACTGGCGATATTTAGCGGCGGTTGATTTAACAATAACACTGAACAGAAGACAGAAAATAAAACCGACAACTGGCTATCCTTACTTTGAACAACAAAATTTACCGTAAATTTTAAAAGCCCAAGAACTTACCGCACGCACCAATAATGTCAACCATATCCCACGCTGTGACTCGTAAAGAACGCGGGCCAGCACATCAGGATATCACCTCAGGACCGCCGGAATTCCACCATCTGCTCACAACTAGGGGCCTTTTTTTGCTGTCGTCTACCTGCCAACAATTTAACACTTTTGTCAACATGGACGACGATATGCCTTGTTCTACACCCTCCGTGAGGGTAAGTTTAACTGGAGGAATGAACAAGAGATCACCCTTAGCAAAAATAACTCTGAATTTACCAGTGATATTCCGGTTAAATCCCAGTTAAAATACAGTTTTTCAATTCATTTGCCATTCAATTCAAGGTTTTCTCTCCTCACAATTTCTTCATACCAAAATTTCTGTCTACGGTTAAAAGACAGTTTTTCTGGAAACCTTCTTTTAAATGCTGAAAAAATTTCATTCAAAATGCAGTTTTCATGTTTATAACTGGAATTTTCACTGTTATCAAAATACCAATTATTTAACAGTTTTATTCTGTTAAGCAGTTTTTTATTAATAACTCATTCTGATTTTCTTCTTTGCTCTGTAACCAGTTAACAAATGCTATCACCAACAGAACTTGCTGTACATTAGTCCACAGCAGGGATAGTTTAAGCCCACAGGAAGTATTGTGAAAGGATTGGGGATATCTGGAGAGGATGGAGTGGGGGGCAAAATTTGAGCCTCAATCTAACATATTGTCCAATGGAAAGCAACTTCCTCTCATTTTGAATGTTAGTTTGCTGTGCGTGCTTGTTACATGATATATTGGACCAGTTTTCATCTCCATCATATTTATTCTTCTGGGAACAGATTCTTAAATTTGTTTTTAACTTCAAGACAATAGAGGCCCAACAGGGCCTTAACGGTCATCCTGACTACCTTTGCAATAGTAAAATTTAAATTAATATATTGTTGTCCACTTGTCAGGACCACATTCAGGCATCATTTTCAATTTCTTTCAACAAATTTTATTTCAATAATTTCATTTTTTTTTTGTTTGTTGTTGTTAATCTAACGCGTCTATTAACAGCTAATGCGTCATGTAAGGACGCCTTCCATGTATGCGGTGGTGTGCGTGGTATTTGCTGAGAGGTGCGTGTTTCGGGAGACTGCGCGATTATTTCAATTGTTGTGTCTTCTTGGCTTTTTATAGTGCGAACTTTGCCCTTTTTATAGTGCTATATCACTGAAGCCATGCCGCACGAAGACACCAAGCAACACACCCCACCCGGGTCACATATTATAACTGAGCAACGGGCGAACCAGTTCGCTCCCACTCCCTTTTTGCCTTGAGCGCCTAAGCAGGAGCCAGAAAACTACCACCTTTTATTTACACTTGGTGTGTCTCGGCCAGCGGAACAGCAACCCAGAGCGGCCCTTACCTCCGACAGAAAGAGGCCCAAGGGCCTGAACATATAAGAATTTTTAATTAGATACTAGTGTCATGGTAAGCCATCTTCGATTCTGTGATCAACCAGAGATGTAACAATACTTTGTCAGCGGGAACCATGTCAGGTCTCATTCATGCAAGTTTTCAGCCAATCGCACGGCTTTTAGTAGAACTGAGAAGAGGTTTCAAAATGGTTTTCAAAGATGGCTGTGGCTTGCTGGTCTTGGCTCATTCTTGTGTTTGTATTTCGGATGCGGACCGCGAAGAAATTAGACGAGGGGAGGACAGCGTTTGGTCGCGGGGACCATGTCAGAGTCATTTGATGGCCAAGTTTCAGGCGCAAGGATGTGCGCACGGCGGTAGAGACGGCGCGGCGTTGAGAAGAGGAGTGTTCAAAATGTGTGTGTTGCAGAGAGTGGCGGCGCGGTGTGGCGGCCATCGTCGTTGGGAGTGTTGGGAGTGTGGGATTCCGAAGAGGAATGAGACAAGGACGTGGTGTAGTCAGGACCCATGTCAGGACTTCTATTTCATGCAAGTCATTCAAGTCACATCACCACCATGATAGAACTGAGCAGAGAAAGTCAAAATGATGATTAATATCAAAGAATGGCGGCAAATGTGGCGGCCATCCTCTCTGGAACTTCTCGGCGGACTCGCCGACACCAACTCACACAACACCTCTTCTCATCAGGGACCAGGGTTGATCAGGGGAGTCGGAGTGGTTCATGGGGAAGTTTCAGTGCAAATCCCCACCGTGGGGGTTAGAGCGGTGTGAGGAGAAGTGTTCGCGGGCAGGAAATGTGTGTTCAAGATGGCGGCTGTGGCGGGCCCATCTTTGGATTTGGAAATCGACCCCGAAAAAATAACCAACACTTTGTCGGGACCATCGTCAGGCATCAATTATGATGCAAGTTATCAGCCAAAATCGCACTGTGTAGCAACTTGAGAAAAGAAGTTCCAAAATGTGCTTTTCAAGATGGCGGACAATGTGGCCGCGCCATCTTGCGATTTCGGATTGCATCCGAAAAATAACAACACTTTTAATCAGGGACCAGTCAGATCATTTCATGCAAGTTTCAGTCAAATCCCACCTGTTTAGAACTTGAGGCCAAGAAGTTCAAAATGTGTTTTCAAAGGATGGCGGCTGATGGCGGCCATCCTTGGATTTCGGATCGAAACACAAAGAAAACCAAACAACAAACTTTGTCGGGACCATGTCAGGATCATTTGATGCAAGTTTCAGCCAAATCGCACCTGTAGAACTTGAGAAGAAGTTCAAAATGTGTTTTCAAGATGGCGGCCATCTTGGATTTCGGATCGACCCAAAAAATAACAACACTTTGTCAGGTTCATGTCAGGATCTTTTCATGCCAGTTTCAGCCAAATCGCACTGGTAGAACTTGAGAAGAAGTTCAAAATGTGAAAAGTTAACGCACGGCGGACGGCGCACGGCGGACAGCGGACGGCGGACGACGACGGACGAAACATGACGACTATAGGTCATCCTGACCCTTCGGGTCAGATGACCTAAAAAGCTGTTTTGATTGAGACAACAACATGGAAAATGCTAGAGTCATCTCTGGTTTACGCAGAGGTACTACTCATGCTGTTATCTATAATGAACTTGGTTGAGACACTCTCAAAAAGCGAAGAATTGATCAACAACATATGTTATTTTTTAAAATAATTAATCATGAAACCCCTGACTATCTACTTGATGCCTTGGTGGAATAAACCTGACTGTGTCTTCTATGATATGGGTTCAATAAGCGAACTCAAAAGAAGCCTTACCCGTCATGCCATCCCCGTCAATGTTGATGATAAATGTACTGATGCTTTTAAGTATGGTGGAACTAGGTATTTTAATATTATTATGTGTCAAGTCAGCTAAATTCTGATTTCTATAAAGACCATCTTTCTAATAGTCCATCCTGTATTTGACGATACTCTACTGAAGATGTTGATCACTTCTTTCTCTTCTGTCCTAGATATGCAGTCCAACGTCAGAGCTTGTTAACTTCTCTGTCTCATTTACAACTTCACATCCAATTAAACCTTCACCTGAATCTAGACCTGAATCTTTCTCAACATCTACATATGAATGTTGACATTCTAACAAAGGGAAGTAATCACCTTAGCCATGAGATAAATTCAAACCTGTGTGCCTGTGTCCAAACCTTTATTGAATCATCTGGCAGACTTTGAGCCCACCATAATTATTATATCAACTTAATAACATTCATACCTCTCTTATTTGTAAAACATCAAGTACATGTATAGAAAACATAAATATTCACACAATTTATATAAACTGGTATATATACATGTGTGTACATGTATATGATATGAAGACTCCTTCAGTGCTCTAATTTTCACACTATACAAGTAAGTGAATAGTCATTACATAATTTCAAGTCACTATAATTTTTTTTTCTTTTTTGTGTAAAATTTGATCTAATCATATACAAGTATATATTAAAATTTAGCAAAATAATTCATATTGAACTATCCAATATTGTATGAATATTAACATGTTCATGACTTCTTATATAAACATAATTTAACTGTTTCATGAAATATTAAGAATGAATAGTATTGGAGGATTTGGATATATATATTCAACTATTTTGTCTGCCGGAATGCCATTTGATTCTCAAATTTGTATTAAACTATTGATGTTACATTTTATTATAATGATTTATCTAGAATTACCTAGATATAATATTACAAGTTTTATCCTTTGTCTGTACAAAGTTCTTTGACAGGAGTAGATCATAGGTAAACCCTTATAACACTCATATTTTTATATTACATTATGTATAAACTCATTTTCTCCAATGTTATAATTAATTTATATGCATTTGTTTTAATATACTCCCTCATCAGTATTGCTCTTTCTCTGGACATTCCTGACTAGGACCAGTACTCGGTGGTAACACTATGGACTTTATAGTACTGCCCGGTCACTGGGAATGGCTTGTGTGGGAGTGATATTGAGGGAACTAAATTCAAACTAAATTCAAATCAATATCAACTGATTTAAATCAAGGAACTGTATATATTGAACTGATATGAATCCATTATAAATTTCAACTTATCATTATCTGGCTATAGCCTGCTGCCAAATCCCTATTAAATCTAACGATTTAATAAAAACATTTTGAAATGAAAGAAAATGGAATTGTCTACATCTGCTGAAGTTTTTAGGAAAAGATGATATTGTTCTACAATTGTATCTATTGTTTTTGTGAGATTTGTTCACTAAAAGTATTGTGGAACCAATCACCTTATTTTGAAACAACTGAATTTAGTGAATTATATGTTTAACATGTTTGGTGATGGAGCCTTCACTTTGGGATTTACTTCTTAGTTGAATCTGTTGTTTCTGGGTTTGTATTGTAGCATGGGTTCCCAAAATAATAAGGGACGCTGTCTTTTGGTACAAATATTTATTAATTGGTACGAAGACCTGCAAAGCAGATAAAGTATAAAAGTATAAGTTCTCCCACACGTCATTCACACGGTGATATAAATGGACAGAAATGGACATATTATATTTACATGATGAATACGTTTAATGAACACTTTCATACAGATACTTACCAGGGCTTCTTGCCTCTTTGTGACAATGGTGAATTGAATGCTGGGGTTGAGCTCGACAGGGACGTCCGTTCCTGTCGAGAGGTGAAGTGAGAGTGCGGTGGGGAGAGGCCGGTGATTAGAGTGTGGACAAGTGGTCCGTGCGGCACGTGCACTTTACATACATTTAAATGACGAATGGCGCGATGATTTAAAATGATGTAAACAACACCTGGCTACATACTCCCCCGCTTTGTTAAATGACACCTGGCATTTCTCAATAGGACATTTTTAAAGATAATTTAACGATAAAAATATCACGGAGACTACCGCTCTAGAACTGGTAGTGCCCTAGAAATAGGAACTATTATAGGTATGGTTTACTATAAAGGAACCCTATTTAGGAGCAATAGCACAGGAGAGACAGGAACCATCTTTGCAGAAGGGACCTTTAAATGGGACATTTATACTGGCTTAAAGAATAAAGCAGTCTAAGTTCTGGATGGCATGTGTAACGTTAACAAAAAGAAACTCACTATAATTCTTTCTGGTTTTACGACCGAAATAACACACCCACCATACCTGACAACAGGTGGTGGTTGCTTGTATCTGGAAGGATACTAATACATAAAAAACATGGTATCAATAAAATGAGGTTGATCACAAGATAAAATGTAAAATGACATTAAAAAATACATTCCCACTCTGGAACTTAATCTCCAACGGTTGGGGGACCCCCTACCAGTCGGTATTAACTTTCCAAGGGAGGCTACACATAGTATTGGATAAAATTGGATATTGTGTAAGTTCTAATCACACAAAGATTTCCCCTGACTCTTTACTCACAGCTGCTAAAGAGGAAGCCGTATAGCCCCAACGCTCTGGAGGTTTAGATGGCCGAGTTGACCTCCTTGGAACAGGTTGAGAAACCACGCTCTCATCAACCTCAATCTCGTCCACAACACTGATGGTATCATCAATAGGGTGTTCCGTAGACAGAGTGGCTGAGTGGAGACTCTCCGGAGGGTCGATATGGAGTTCCTGTGGTGACACAGGTTCGCGATAGTGGATCGACTAGGTCGGGGAATTGGACTAAGGCCTACCTCACTGGGCTTACGGTTTCTCGACTGTCTTGTACGTTTTCTTACAACAGGACAGAGCTCAGTATCTGACTCTGAATCAGATTCAGATGTGGAAGTTGGGTCTGGACTATGTCGTCGTTCAGGGATTGACTGTTTTGGTCGGTTAACCTTACGGTTAGCTCCCTTAGGAGGAACGTCCACTGGAATTGAGTGGAAAGGAAGCAGCATGTTTCTGTGAAGGGTTCGTCTTGATACCTTACCACATTCGGGTGCAACCTTATAGACCGGAATATCACTATTTGGAATAGAAGTCAACAAATAGGGTTCCTGTTCCCACCTATCAGCCAATTTATTCTTTCCCTTGAGACCAGTTTTGCGAACCAAAACACGGTCACCAACCTCCAACTTCGACTCTCGAACTGACCGGTCATATCGATCTTTGTTCTGAGCAGCTCTTTTAGATGCGGAACGACGGGCAGTCTCGTACGCAAATTCCATGATGCCCTGTAGTTTACCAACATAGGATGACGGGTCCACAGATTCCTGTTGCTCGGCTGGGTTGAAGCCAAGAAACGCCTCTACTGACAATCAAGGATGCCAACCAAACATTAAGTAATGTGGTGGATAGCCGGTGGCATCGCTCTTTGTTGCATTATAGGCTTGAACCAGGGGCGCTATATAAGAGGTCCAGTCTGGTTTTTCATGCTCCTCGAGGGTTGCAAGCATCCCTAGGAGTGTTCTGTTGAACCTTTCGGCTGAGCCGTTTGCCTTAGGATGATAAGGAGTGGTTCTGGTCTTCTGAACCCCTGCGATTTTACACAGCTCCTTTATCACCTTACTCTCAAAGTTACGCCCTTGATCACTATGAAGCTGCTCAGGGAAGCTGTAGTAGGCAATGAACTTTTCGTACAAAGCCTTAGCTGTTGTGTGTGCTGTCTGGTTACGACATGGCACTGCCTGCGCATACCTAGTGAAGTGATCGGTTATAACCAGAATGTTTTCATAACCACTTGAGGATTTCTCAAGACTGAGGAAATCGATACAGAGTATCTGAAGTGGTCTAGAGGATTCTATTGGCACCAACTCAGCAACCGGTTTAACTGGATTCTTACGTCTTATACAGCGGCCACAAGTGTCAACTTTAGTGTTTACATCCTTCTCCATACCAGGCCAGTAAAAGCGTTGACGTGCCAACTAAAGAGTTTTCTCCCTTCCCTGGTGTCCAACATCATCATGGACACCCTTAAGTGCTAGGGAATGATAATGCTTTGGAAGGACGAGCTGATTTACTTTCTGACCATCGAGAGAAGCGGTTCTATAGAGAACACCATCTCGCAAACACAATTTGTTCCAAGCTCTTAAAAGTTTTAGCACATATGGGGACTCATTCTGTAATGGTTTCCCCCTGGGATGAAAACCGGTTCTCACCAGATCGGAAACCCTAGCAATGTCCTGATCCACCTGTTGTTCCTGTTTCCAGTCTACTGTGCTAATAGTATCAGATTCCACCGCAAACTCACTGGCCACATGAGCTACGGCAACATCCGATACACTATCCGCTAATGGAGGCAAGTTAGACACCATAAACTGGCATATGGCATGAACAGAATCGGTTTGGACCTGTGACATTCTAGAGAGACCATCTGCATCTAGGTTTTTTTCCCCCAGCTCGGTATCTCAGAGTGAAATCATAGTTGGCTAGCGCTGCTACCCACCTCTGACCGGTAGGATCCAGCTTGGCCTTACCCAGCACATAAGTTAAGGGGTTATTGTCTGTGACAACTTCAAACTTATTACCATAGAGATAATCCTGAAGTTTCTCTGTAACCGCCCATTTCAATGCTAGAAATTCTAATTTATGTGCCGGATAATTCCGTTCACTGGGTCTCAGGCCCCGACTCGCATACGCAATTACTTTCTCCTTTCCCTCTTGTACCTGGTACAAAACTGCACCCAAGCCTAAAGAACTGGCATCTGTAAGTACAAGAAAATCTTTTGAGAAGTCAGCATATGCCAGAACAGGGGGTTGCGTCAGTTTTTGTTTAACCAAATCAAAGGCCTCCTGCTGGAGTGTACCCCAAACCCATTTGGCTTTAGTCTTAGGCTTAGACTTTCGAGACTTAGCCGTTTTGGTTTTTTTCTTCAAGTCATGGCCTTGAAGCAGACTATTAAGAGGCTGGACTACCTTAGCATAATCCTTTAAAAATCGCCGATAACAGCCGCTAAATCCTAAAAACTGTCGTAAATCCTTTACGTTCTTTGGCTCGGGCCAATCCTTAACAGCAGACACCTTTTCAGGGTCTGTTGCTATACCGTGCTCTGAGACGACATGACCGAGATATGTCACTGAAGACTTAAAAAGCTCACACTTGGATGGTTTAAGTTTCAAGCCGTGCTGTACGAGTCTTGAGAATACGGACTCTAACCTTACGAGGTGTTCGTCAAAAGTTTTGGAGAATATCAAAATATCGTCAAGAAAGATGAGACACTCGCGCAGATGCATATCACCCATGCACTTTTCCATTAAACGCTGGAATGTAGCTGGCGATTCGTGAGACCAAAACCCATCCGCTTGGTTTCACAGAAACCCAAATTGCCCACGGAAAATGCGGTTTTCTCTCTATCAGCTTCGTCCACCTCGACCTGCCAATAACCCAAACGAAGGTCTAGCTTCGAAATATATCGCGACCCGCATAAAGTATCCACGGTGTCGTCGAATCGAGGTAACATATATGCATCTCTGCGCGTACGAGAGTTCAACATACGGTAATCAATACAAAAACGTAGACTACCGTCTTTCTTGCGAACAAGTACCACATTACTAGAGAATGGACTTTTACTCTCCGTAATAACATCAGCTTCCAGCATATCTAGTATATGCTGTCGCACTTCCTCATACATGCCGGGAGGTATTTTCCGGTAAGGCTGCTTAAAAGGCCTTTCCTCGATGAGGTCGATCTTGTGCTTAACAATGTTTGTACAGCCGATATCAAAAGCACTGGTGGAAAATGCATGCTTCCAATTACCTAAAACCTGACGAACCCTCAGCAGCTGCGCCTCAGAAAGATTTTGTGTGTCAACATGAAGACCCAGTTCCTCAGGTAAGGACACTGGAGAGTCAACCTGTGAATCTGAAGCCAAATTATCAACAATTTAAACCTCATTAGCAAGACAGAGGGTTGCCCTCGGGTTAATAACTATTGGCTTCGCTGTAATATTACAGATCTTCACAGGTAACTTGACACTAGACACATTCTGTCTAACCTTAACAACTCTGGGGCAGACTGTATACTTAAGGTTAGTATCATAAAAGTTTTCTGTAACGAGATTTGAAGTACCCGGGTCAATACCCCGGACCATACCGTTACCAACCATGGACTCATAAGGAGCCACCCAGGGGAAAAATAGGTACTTTGAGGTATACCTAAAGTGTACCTAAAGGCTACCTAAAAAGTTTGTTTGTTTGTTTGTTTGAGTTTTACGGCCCATCGACAACTAAGGTCATTTAGGGCCAAACTACAAGTCATGCATTAATATCAGGATAAAAGTTCAGGGTAAGAAAAAGCAAGTAAGGACTAAAAAACAGATTGTAAACGTTAATTTGATAAAAAAAGGTTTGCATGGGATAAAATAAATTTGGCTAAAACACATGAGAAAACTCATGCACAATGTTGATGAAACGATGAAATGTTGAGTTGATACGATGTATGATGAGAAAACGTTCATATTTTGCTTAAAATACCGATCTCTTTGAGATAATTAAAAATACGATTATGTCTCACGGCATGAAACAAAGTGTACATGTCGGAGACATCGTAGTATTTATCTCGTATGTGTTTAAAATCAATACAATGCAATAAAATATGCTCCAACTGTGAGAGGAATCACATGCATGGGCATGTATGGCAGGATTCCCTCTCATAGATAGGAAATGTAAGAATATTGTGACCAGTTCGGAGCCGAGGGAGTGACAATTCGCTCTCTGGCGTACTCTCCGACTGGGACGATTTAAGTGGTTAAGTGTAGGTTGAAATTTAACAGTTTATTGTTCTGTCTTGCGGTACGACTGTAACTTTGATTGGCCAATTGGTGTTGATGGCTGGATGGAATTGGAAGGGTTAGATGTCGGTGTATGGGTTAGTTTAAATCCTGTTTGTGCTAGGCGAATAGCAGTCTTTAGCTGCTTATTTCAGCCTGTTCAATTCAGCCCTTTATACCACGATGAACTGGTATACCTTAGACTATCAGAATTAGGTAATGTTTAGGGTATTAGTGCCTAAAGATACGTATGTTGTTTGGAAGATATACCTAAAGAATGTACCGATTGTGGCTTTGAGATTCTCAAAGTACCTAAAAGTACATACCCAATGTTGGACTTTGGAAAGTTTCAAGAGTATCCTAAAATGTGCCTATGTGTTGGACTGTTGGGAATATTTAGAAGTATAGCTATAATGTACCTAGTTTTCAACTTAGTTTTGTCTTGAGACTACCTAAAATGTGCCTCATATTGGACTTCATTTCTGAATGATTAAACAACAGTGTAACTAAGATGTTACTGATTTTTGACTTATAGATTTTTCACATCAGGTCCAAGTATCGAAATAAGTGTTGAGGTATGGGAGTAATATGCAGTGACTATGATAATTTGATTGAATGTGAAGCATATTAAGATTAGAATATGACTACTTCTGAACATTCTCATAGTGTACTTCTTTCTGTGTTTTCTGTGGCATAGTAAATGTAACATGTAGATACTTGCATTGGATGTGTCATTTCCTCGAAATTTTTCGTTTAATTATCTTTCAAATTATATAAATCCTTAATTTATAAACAATAATTATCTATAAAGTCATTATTTTTCCTTTTCAACATTTGTGTATACACTCTTCTGTTCATCTATTTAATTCACAGTTATGGAAAAGATATAAGCAACGAAATTAATATGCTTGGGTTTATGACGGGTAAGTCAAATCAAGGGGGCGCAGATTTCTAACATGTAAATTTTTCACACTCTGCATGGGCTTTAACTTTAAATTTCCATAACGAGGGCAATTTTTAAAAATAGTTTCACATGTTATCAGTGGAGTAATAAAACCATGTTTACGATAATTATGAAAATAATTTTGAATGACTTTCAGAATAGATTTTACGTCAAAAATACTGGTATGATTGGTGTGTAACTCTGAAAATCCAAGATTGGGAGATCGATGTACATAGCTAAAATGAAATCCTTTAAATTTACATACGAATTAAACAACTTATGCATACATTCCATTAAAGGGGTCTGGGGCGCCAGTTATCCAGGCTTGGATTAAACCAACACTCTACTTTATGGTATGGGAATTATCGTTTCGAAATATTTAGTGATAAACACAGCTGTAGGTAGAACATGCTTCTCCAAGCTGCTCTGCCGTAAACGATATGTAATACAGTAAACCAAGTTTGGTGTCGGGTAATAGCTAGGTCCAGCACTGATACTTGTGAGTAATATTCTTTCCATTAATAATAATCCAGGATATTTATTTATTTGACTTTCATATCAATCATACATCAAAATTGTCGAAATATTTGTGCTGAAAGCTCACTGGAGTGGGAACTGAGGCATAGGTCTGCATGCCGGAAACCAACAGTAAACACCGTTGTAGTAAATACGCTGTCGCTGATTAAATTATCTTTCTACTAGAATAACACCAGAAACACTTCAGTTATACAATTAAATCAATTAACAACTTCACCAGTTGAAATATTTGCCGAAAGTCTCACGGAGACAAGGATTTGTTTATGATGTACAGGGGAATCCCGGCCGGGGAATCCCCTTTGTTAATCACGTGACTTTTCGCGGGAAAATAGAGGAAGGTGTTTACGGAAGTATTTGAAAATGTAAACAACCCAGGCTCTCCTTTGCCGTGCCTACAGACGATGTTTTTGTCCTGTATACCACAGACAATCAACTTGATGGGGGTTTATTTCATGCCTGTTTGCTGATTCATCAATCACGGCAAGTTTAATATGTCAGAATTCAGGTACGTTTTCAATTTTCACCGTAGCTCAAATTAGGCCTACCGGTTACAAGCAGCAGGTTGTAAATTTGAAAAATATCACAGAACCAAAATTTCTTGTTTTGGTAAATAAATAAGTCGTATAACTACTGAAAGCATGGCTTAGATTAGTATACCAAGTATTTCATGAATTTTGGACATAATTTAGATGAGTTTGAACGATTTTGATTGTTTGTTATTATTATTTTTGAATTCACGGTTTGAGAAGAAAATATGTAGGCCTACTGTCTATTTGTTCTTTGGCTCAAAAAGTGTCTTTTATGGGTTTTGGTATTTAAGTTGTGATGTTTTGCACACCATATACTATTATTGAATTAAAAAATGTAACTTGTAATATTAATATATATCTGGACGTTGTCTTCATGCTGGCAACAGAATAGTAGGTCTCATCAATAATCGTCACCTACATTGAAAAGAAAGAGAATGCCCGAGTAATTTTCCTTAATATTCTGTTAAACAAAGCTGCAAAACTTTGATGATTGAAAGCTGTTACAAATATGTATGGAATATTTTGAAATACAAAGCATTTTATGGGTCCATATTTGCATGTAATTGGCTGCATTTTGATTAATTAAAATTATAATTCAAATATAAATATGTGAAATGTATTTTTAAATTGGATACATAGTCTTATATGAATAAAGAAATCAAGCTATAGAAGGTAGAAGATATATATTTATCTTCAATTTGTACATAAATATGAAATTAAAATTTATTTGTTTATATTTTGGAATTTTATATACAGTATATTTCATATTTATGGTTCTAATGATTTAGTATTTATCTTGGTGAATTTCTTGATGTATATATGATGCTTCCAATTAACTTGTAATGATTCATATAATTTTTTCCATGAATATCAGAAAGGGCCATGGTGAGGAAAGAAGAAAACAATCACAAGTTAGACCGATTATTGGAGATTTGCACCAATCAGACACTTTCAATGGTAAAAATACTCATAAATATGGAAATGAATTGTGAATTATCAATGTTTGTGTGCAAAAGCAACTAATCAATTTATTCACAAATCTAGATGAATTAAAATATTAATTGAAATGATGATAATTCTAATTGAGAAACCACTAACATATTACATCATTCTTATAATTATTATAATTGGTCGCTATCCTTCATTCATTTTTTTTTTACTTTCATCAGGTAATACTGCTGTGTGCATTGGAGTTAAAAAGTGGAGAAGACACTTTTCCTGGCATATACACTACAAAAGATGATTATATTAGGCGTGGTAATGTATGTAAGGATTTTATTAAAAAAGATTAATTTCATGTACATGTAGGGTAAACTTCATGTTTAGTTTATTTTCAGTGCTGTATGTAAAGCAAATGTGACTTAAAGGTATTTAATAGTTAAATGAGGGGAAACGATTTTAAAAAAAACCCTACAATATCCTTTTTGGTGATAAAATCAATTCTTTATTAGGTAATGTTCTTTTTCGAAAACTTTTCCAGGTCCTAAATGTAAAATGAAGACCTTGATTTCAAAGGGTTATATGATCACTTATAACCTTGATTTCGCTGGAATATATCATAGCAAAACTGAAGGCAGTTCAAGAGAAAAAACTGACCAATCACAGGCCTGCAGCAGATCTAGAGATTTAGTGATGCTCAACTTCAAAGCCATGCAATGTACAGTTAGTTGAGTCTTTTGATGTATATCAAAGGACCAAACTATCTTCTCATCTGATGTCATACACAGAGCCTTCAGTTTCGCTATGACATATTCCCAGGGTGTAAAAGATTATAAGTGATCGTAACCCCTGGAAATCTAGGATGGGCCAAGTATTACTATGCTCTTATACCTATACTTCAATTCACTGGAACTTCTTGGTTTATATCTGGTGGGTTATCATGACCTACATTGTGACCTTTGACATACAAATACAACTAAGAATAGTCTAACATATTTACAGTAGGACTTTAGTTAATGGTGGAGATGTGGAATGGTAGTCTCATTGAAAGAAATTCTTGTTGACTGTTAAATCAAAATGTGTAAGCATTTGTTTCCCTAAGTTGAGTAAAACAATTTTAACGAGCTTATTATAATAAAGCGTTTGATTGGCTAATTATAGCGGAAATTTCAATATGTCTGCATCCAATGATGTAAAGTGGCCTTGCTTCATATTTTGTTAACTCTTGTTAACTCCTTCTGAATGTTTGCATATCTAGAATGCCGTTGTTTAGATGGTGTAAACCATTCATCAAATCTTTCAAAAACTGTTTCAGTGTTAAATTGCATTACTGATTACATATTTCGATAACTACTGGTGTTTGGAACTTTTGGATTCCTGCATGCTTTAATATTACCATTATTCTTTCAGTAAACTCCAACAAGAATCACCAGAACAACATTATCCTGTGCAAATCCGTCCACATTGTGAAGAGATATATTCATCAGCTGCAATCGACATGGAAACGCTGTACCCTTTCCCTAAGATTACATCACCACATCCAGTGTCTTATGATGGATTAATTGATGTGAAAATGCTAAAAGGACATGGATAGTAAAGCTTTTGAAAATTACTGCATCGAACAGTGACTATGTATCTTGAATGATGTATTCAACTATCAATAATATTAATATGTTGATTATTTTTGTGACTTGCAATTGATCAGATTTGTTTTGTTAAAAAAGCAATTTTTAAAATTACAATAAACTTTTTAAATGTTTTTTATTTTCATATTTCTATATCATGTTTTTAATGAGTTGTGAGCTCATGTTAAAAAACATGGGACATGTTTTAGGTAGCTTTCGGGTACGTTTTAGGTAGCTCTCGGGTATGTTTTAGGTAGCTTTCGGGTATGTTTTAGGTAGCTTTCGGGTATGTTTTAGGTAGCTTTCGGGTATGTTTTAGGTAGCTCTCGGGTACATTTTAGGTAGCTTTTGGGTATGTTTTAGGTACTTTGTATGTTTCGGGTATCTTTTAGGTATATTTCTCTGGGTATGTTTTAGGTAGCTTTCGGGTATGTTTTAGGTAGCTCTCGGGTACATTTTAGGTAGCTTTTGGGTATGTTTTAGGTACTTTGTATGTTTCGGGTATCTTTTAGGTATATTTCTCTGGGTATGTTTTAGGTAGCTTTCGGGTATGTTTTAGGTAGCTCTCGGGTACATTTTAGGTAGCTTTCGGGTATGTTTTAGGTACTTTGTATGTTTCGGGTATCTTTTAGGTATATTTCTCTGGGTATGTTTTAGGTAGCTTTCGGGTATGTTTTAGGTAGCTCTCGGGTACATTTTAGGTAGCTTTCGGGTATGTTTTAGGTACTTTGTATGTTTCGGGTATCTTTTAGGTATATTTCTCTGGGTATGTTTTAGGTAGCTTTCGGGTATGTTTTAGGTAGCTCTCGGGTACATTTTAGGTAGCTTTCGGGTATGTTTTAGGTACTTTGTATGTTTCGGGTATCTTTTAGGTATATTTCTCTGGGTATGTTTTAGGTAGCTTTCGGGTATGTTTTAGGTAGCTCTCGGGTACATTTTAGGTAGCTTTCGGGTATGTTTTAGGTACTTTGTATGTTTCGGGTATCTTTTAGGTAGTTCTCTGGGTATATCATAGGCAGCTTTCGGTTACTTTTTAGGCACATCATGCCACTAGGCACATATTAGGTATACCTAAACTGTGCCTAAAACATACCTAAAATGTACCTATATTGACTATATAAAACCCCTCATCATTCTCCCTCTTTTTCTTTCTTACCAAAAAAGTACCTAAGGTATACCTTAGGTATACCTAAGGTATACCTTAGGTATACCTTAGGTACACCTAAAAAAATACCTAAAAGGTACCTATTTTTCCCCTGGGCAGCTTGACAGACTTCCTGTTAAAAGATTTCACAGTGTAAGAACTGCCTGTAGGGCTGAAACGATTATTCGGATAATCGGAAGCGATTAGATTATTGTGTCTAATCGATACTAACCGATTAATTATTTTGTTAATCGTTAATTGGTACTTTCAAGTTACAATTTCGTCACGGAACAAGCATGCCGACTTGGACGTGCGGAGGACATCGTTTGCCGACTATCATATTCAAATGTATATATGTAAATGTTCGCGGCTGAACAATTATGTAAAGCATGTTAAATACTTGAAATGACGTCTCAGTTTAAAGTCACAGTCTTTGAAATATCGGTCAATCAATCGAAAACCTGAACATGGTGATGTTTCCATCAACGTAATCAGAAATAAAATGTCAGCAGCGTAAATCTTTTCACATGTTGTACTATTTTACGGAATGAATAAAACGAAACGACCTTTCCCGCTTTCTGTGACCCAGGGTTATCGTACATTGTAGCTAACCACGATGTTGTTTCTATCTGTTGACTTGAAGATGACACCGTGAGAAAAATAAAAAATATTGTCATCTTCATAACATTGTTTGTTAGTGAGTACATTTATGTATCTATATTTTGGGGTACGGAAAGGGTCGGTTACTGGAACGCTTTTACCAGAACAGTCACATGTAGTTGTCCACCCTGTGGCGGCCCAATGTGAATGTACGAATAAAATGATTTAATACATTTATGAAATATGCGTTATGTGTCTCTTTTCAGTTCTGTTTTCCCACAGATATTGTTTTGAAGTTGTGTAACAATGTATTTTTCGGGTTTATACGTGAAGTATGCGCTTGTAATAGCAACAATAAGATTTTCAACTCGGACGTACATGTAGACTCTATACAGTTGGTAGTAGACTAAAGGTTACACATTGTGCACACGGTGTGAACTACGAGTGGACACGGAGTGCACGAGGTTTAGACTACAGGTAGACACGGAGTGCACGAGGTTTAGACTACAGGTAGACACGGAGTGCACAAGATTTAGACTACAGGTAGACACGGAGTGCACTACGTGTGAACACGGTGTCCACTACAGGTGGACATCGTGTCCAGGTAAAATGTCCACTACATCCAGACCACAGACAGACTAGATGATGTGCCACAGAGATATGAGAAAATATGTATTTATTCTGCAGTCTATATGGACTTTGACAGATAGAAATATTTATTGCGATCAGAAACATAATATTTATTGCAACATAAAAATTGCCGTTAATTACTGGAAATCATTCGTACTGTAATGTTTATTTGAATAGATACATATAAAGTAAAATGTATCAATATATATTATCATACAATTTAATTTATAAATAAGGACGTTTATTAGAAGTTATAAAAGCAAATTAACTGCGTACGGTAAACCACGTTCTGGTTATGTCTCATCAATGGATAGTTCAAGTCCGCATTTTCCCAGTAAAAACTATTTTTCTTAGCTAGTGATATGTAGTTTAGAGATGAAATTCTTTTTCGAACGCATTAAGTGATGGACCTTGCGTGAAGTAAGATTTTCAGTGTAAGCAAATCGTCGCCAAAGAGATATTTTGATCGGCAAAATATTTTGATTAAAAAGAATATATTGATAGGCATAATAAAAGCAAGGACATATACACATAAACAAATCAAATTCTTCATAAAATGTTAACTATGTATGTATGGAATATAGTTTTCTAAACGGCAAGGTGCGCGAAATAGTTTTAATCCTGTCAGAGATCTAAATGTACTATTTAAATCTCTGATCCTGTCAAATGTGTAATACGTATACATTTGCTACATGGAACCTGGTTCGTTGCAAAGCATAGGAAAAATGAGAAATCGTCCATAGACGTTAAAAATCGGCATTAGAAATTACATTTTATTGTGTCAACCGATTGTGGAACCTGTAATTATATAAGCACTGGCTTAAGAAAGCAAAAATTTAGTATCGGGCATGTGGCTGCTCGTGAACATCAACACTGTTCAAAGGACCGATCGCTAAAATGTAGGTCACATGCAGATAGAATCAAAATAAATCCAACTTCTATCCATTTAAACTGTTGATTCATAGTTGTTGATTAAATTCTGAATTTGTCACAATTATTTTAATTCTAGAAACCTTGATAATTTGGCAATATCCTATTCTGACCTTCTTTTACAAACCGCGTGAGTTACGTGATAACAATGTATGATCCACACATGTAGTATATTGTACACTTAAAATTAGCCTGCTCGAAAGGTAGACACCTAGGCTAGGACTGCAGTTGCCATGGTCACTTGGACTTCATACTGTTCCATCAACCACACAGGTATAATAATCTAAATTACCTAACATTGGTCATAGTGGGGTCAGGGGCCTGGGGCCTTCTTTGGGCACCCTTCAATATGTTCAGTCAAGTGTATCACATACTAACAACACCTGTATATATGTAGTACCTTATCCCAACCCTAGGGGGTCCATTTATAGCATGCTGTACCTAGGTGGCAGCCTCTTTACATACATATATTGAACTCATCACACAAATACGTACAGTTATACAACAATGCTAGTCAATAGGGATATGTGTTTTAACTGGTAGTGCATTTTAATTTATTTGATAATGAAGCTTTATATATTAAAATTAAAAATAATCTAAATACCAAGTGTATAATTAATTAAAACATTTATTTCAAGATTATTGGAATATCATATTTCATCCGATATCTTTTCATTAATTTATTTTTTTTACACTGGCTTTTTACATATATCAGAAACCTGATTATCATGACTATGTACATAAAATACCATATTACAATGATGAATAAGTACCTAATTTAAATTAATTTTGATTATAATATATACATGTATTATTGGTAAATTCAATGTTGTGACAGACATGCTTGATTTACGCATTGTACAGCTCCCGTCAGCTCCACTTCATGGCTGCCTGTCATGACAATAATTGTGACAATAATTGAGGTGTGTTCAGCATCACTTACTATATGTTTTGGCAGCTAGTTTTTACCTCATCCCAATCCCCAATCTACCCCCCCCCCCCCTCTCGGGAAACGGTGTACATGTTTACCCAGGCTCTACAACAAGCATGTACAAGTATCTAATAAGAATGGTACTTATGATTTTTAAACGGTAAAGTATATTTGTTTGTCTTAACAAACTTCCATAGAAACAATTCTAAAATCACATATTATATAAAGATACTGCCCCGTTCTCATAAAGCCGTGCAAACACAGAAGGCAACGATTCTGCCCTCTGGCCATCTATCGATGGTCACCTTGAGGCACCTGTATAGCTGGATACTGTGGCTTACCTGTATGCTTGACAAGTTATAATTATTGGACCATGACGCAATATACGGTCAAGATAACTTGCAGGGTTGGGATCATAAACATATTGTGTGTACCGGTAATTAAGAATCAAAACAAGCTGAATTGGGTACTTGCTATTTTTACGTACAATACTTTTAGAACTTAAAATAGCAAGAAAAATATTATAAAAGTGTATATATTTTAATGAAAGACGATCTACAAGGGTATCGCTAGACAACTGATTGATAGGCACCAAATCTTTTTATTTAAAAGCTATGTATTACATGTACCCGGTATATGATTGTATTACTGATAGCTTATCATAAAAAAAATGTCTCAAAAGCACATTAGGACTGGTTTTTGCTGCAATTTAAAGTTGTTTTTGACTTGTGAAAATGCTTGTATTTACTATTTCATGTAAATGATATATATATATTTAATGCAATTTACCCATGAAACATTTACTTTTGAAAACGTAATATAGACAATTTAAGATATGAAATGGAAACTAATGATATAAAATTAAATAGACATATACTTAATGAATATAAATTAATCTTTATTACTTTTGCAGTGAAAAGGTTTTATTCATATATACTAAAAAAACACCGTATTATATAGTTATGTATACTGTACATTAAATTGTAGATGTTGTAATTAAAAAAATAAACACTTAAAAGATATGATTATGTATTATTTCAAATTGAAGAACTTATTCTTCCCCGATCCCTAACTGTAACGCATCACCTTGTCTGTCTAGGTCTCAATGTACCTGGACACGATGTCCACCTGTAGTGGACACCGTGTTCACACGTAGTGCACTCCGTGTCTACCTGTAGTCTAAATCTTGTGCACTCCGTGTCTACCTGTAGTCTAAACCTCGTGCACTCCGTGTCTACCTGTAGTCTAAACCTCGTGCACTCCGTGTCTACCTGTAGTCTAAACCTCGTGCACTCCGTGTGCACAAGGGTGTAACCTTTAGTCTACTACCAACTGTATGTCCGCAATGGCGAGCGAAATCAAGAAAAAATCGCCAATTTGGCAATATTTTACTTTGTCTAATGACAACAAAAAATGCCAAGTATCTCTGACATACTGCGGTGGTACATCTTGCATGATAAACCATTTAAAACTAAAACATAAAACACTGAATTACAAAAACGATGCCGGAGCTACAAAAGTACCAAAGCAAACAACACTGGAGTTGTTTAAAAAGAAGGCAATTTCTCCAGCTTCCATGGAGTTAATTACAAGGTAAGAATTGACTATTTTGTTTTATATTATATAATAAATTCACAGAATTGTAATCTCCATATCACTACTTTAAAAGTACTTTTAGTTTTCAAACGGTACAATATGACTTCAAATTATAAATGCTTGTGAATACATGTGTAACCTTTATTAAATAATAATTTTCTTTTATTTAAGAAAACTTGCTCTCATGTGTGCCCTGGACGTTCGACCAACCAGTATCGTAAACGGGGAGGGCTTCAAGGACTTTGTGTCGGCACTGAATCCAAATTACCACGTGCCTTCTCACACAACCATCAACAAACATGTGTACGACGAGGCGAAGGAGGCTTTAACTGAAACACTAGAAGGACAAACGGTAGCCCTGACGTCCGATTTATGGACAAGCGTTGCTGTCCAGGGTTACATTAGTTTGACTGCCCATTATATTACTAGTAAAGAATGGAAATTACAGTCATGCCTCCTGGCGGTACGCCTTGTGGAGGACCGACACACCGGTGTCAACATCGCTAAACATGTGCGAGAACTTACATCGGAATTCGGAATAAAAAGCGTGTCTGCCATATGTACCGACAACGCTGCAAACATGGAAGTGGCAGCACTAGCTGCAGATATTCCTTCTGTTAAATGTTTTGCTCATACATTACAGTTGGCCGTTACCGATGGGTTAAAGTTGCCGTCGATATCAAAAACTCTGGCGGCTGCTCGGCGCGTTGTCACACATTTTAACCAATCGCTAATTGCACGCAGTGCTCTTAAACAAAAACAAGAAGGGAATCCGTTGTCTTTAATACAGGACACTTCCACGCGATGGAATTTGTCTTATTTTATGATGAGCCGGCTGCTCGCGTTACGGTTGCCTTTGTACACGGTCCTCTATGACGACCAAATAACCAAGACGTCAGACCGGTCCAAATTGGACATCAGTGACGCCTTTTGGAAGATTATGGAGGACATTGTTCCCATTCTAGAACCCTTCACAGAGGCCACTGAACTGCTAGGCAAAGAAGACCAGCCCACTGCGTCGGCCGTCTTCTTACTTCTGAATCCGTTGATCAGAAATGACCTATGTGTGTCCGATCTTGACACCGGAGTCGTTAAGTCTTTGAAAGACACCATCAGTTCCGGGTTAATGAAGCGGTTTCATGTCGATAAGGACGGGATTCCCCTTGAATCCATTATCACATGCCCTCAAATGCTAGCGGCAGCATTAGACCCGCGATACAAATCGCTGAAATTTGTATGCGACGAAAGCCGTGCGGCGATTCGGAAAGCATTAACCGACGCTGTTGCAAAAAATGAGCCCACTGAGGATGAAACTAATCCTCCTCCATCCAAACGCCGAGTTTTTAATTACCTTCTCGGCGATATCGTTGACCTAACTACGGATGATTCCAGTTCCGCCGATACAATTGAAAAAGAAATTGAGCTGTACTTGGCCTCTCCAATTACAACGCGCAATAGTGCCGAACCCCTTCAGTGGTGGCAAAGGAATGAAAGTTTCTTTCCAAATTTAGCCATGCTTGCCAAACAATATTTGGCTATTCCGGCCACGTCTGTGCCCAGCGAAAGAGTGTTTTCCGCAGCTGGCAGAACACTCACTAAACTAAGAGCAAGCCTTGATCCAGATAATGCTGAGAAACTACTATTTCTAAATCAAAACCTGAGAAAAAAGCAAGAAACAAAAACACGTTCAGTAAGGGAGGAGAGCAGCGTTAATACCGCCACTGAAAAGCGTTCTGACGTAAATGATCCACTTCTCCCAACCTTACCGGAAATGCCCGATTCTGATGACTCGGTTTCGGCACCGCGTTTGATGGATGCATGACTGTGGTTCATTCCTTGATGATAGAGCGGGCCAAAGAGGCTATGAGATGTTAATGAGAAATGAACTTTATGAATTACTCAGTAATTGATTTTATTGCATTACTCTAATTTTGAGTCTTTTCATTGTTGATTGAATGACGTGTAAAGCACAATAAATTTTGTTTGTTCAGAAAACGTTTTACAATGTTGTTTCTTTCCGTGCGTAAAAGTCCATTCAGGTTTAGTAAAATGCACTTACCGTGTTATCGGAACACCTCTTCCGATTAGGTACAAAACACAGGTAGTTCAGTTCAGACGACTTGCTTCCGGTTTTCACATGTGTTATGTATACGTTTTGATGATTGATCAATGAAGGTATGAATCACGTTGTTTGTTAAAATGCATATACGTGAATACACAACTAATATTGAAGCAGATATGAGACATGAAAATGTTGCAGGTGTTTCGTTTATTATGTAAGACTACTGAAAATGAGATCACAGTATCTGGTGAGTACACAGACTACACACTTACGAGGTTACCGACACGATCTCATTTCAAAGGATTAATCGATTAGTAATCGATTACCAACGCCCGATTAATCGATTACAAAAAATACTAATTGTTTCAGCCCTAAGAACAGGTAATACTATCGATTGCCGTTTGCCATGATGTAGGTATACTTGAATAAGTTTCATCAACGTTTAGATCTCTAACTAAACGAATAACATTTGTTCCTAACAACACAGGACAAGTCTTGTTATAATCAGTGTCAGGCACGATCAAAGCTAGAATGCTGAATGATTTGTCATTTATGAAAGGTATACACAAATCTAACTCAATATATCCTAAGTAATTTAACTTAGAACCATTGGCCACTGTTATATCTACAGCAAGTGTATTCAAATCCTGTAACTCAGGTTTATTGGACAACTTCTTATAAAATCCATATGACATAGTGGAAACCATAAAACCACCGTCTATCAAACACTTGACTTTGTGTCCCTCAATGACCACATGACCTTCGTTGGATACCCCTACCAAACGATTCAAAATATCAGTGTGACCTTGACGGTCTCTACGCGGCCACTAGCAGAGACCGCTAGTTGTTTGGGTGCTCCTTGGACTTACCCTTATCCTGACCTGATTTAGGATTGTTCCGGTTACCCCGGTAGCCACGACCTCTATTTGACCTCTGTCCTTGACCCTTATTATGACCTTGGCCTGATTTGCCATGCTCCGTATTACCAAGTTTGGAGAGAATCTGATCAAATTTTTGATCGATTCTAGCCGAGAGTCTGTCCTCAACATCTTTGAGTTTATTCTGAAAGTCCTTGCTAATCTCTGAAGGATTAGTAGTTACCTGTTGCTGTTCAAGTTCACAAGTAACAGAGTGACTCTGGCTCTTAACCTTTTTCTTGTTATCAGTGGAATGTACAGTATCCTGTTTAGAAATATTGATTTCTTTTTCCACCATGCGGATTTCTCGCAATAGTTGGTCATAACTCGTTATCGAGTCATATTTATGCCTAGTCTGCAGTCTCCGGAAACACGCACCTCGCACAACATACACGCAACACACGCATACATGGGAGGCCGTCCTTACATGACCATAGCTGTTAATGGGACGTTAATTAAACAAACAAACAAAAAATAGAGGCTAATAAATTTATTATACAATATAGATTTGTATATCCTAATATTAAGGAATAATTTAAAATCTGAATTGTTAGATATAATGATGTATTAGGCATCTTTTAAGTTCACCATGCCCTTTAGCTATATACTAAATCCTGGGACCTCAAACTTGACCTGATTAGAATATCTAGTTTATGGTTACTTCTCACATTTTTTTCCCCCCCCAGTCTTCTTCCCTTCCCCCTTCTCACCATCGGGTAATCACCGGTTTTATAACAGTTATTTTTCCAGTTATTCTTAATCAAATGCTTCCATCCTAGACCAGTGTATTTACAGTTATTTATGACATCATAAACTGGTATACTGGTTCTGATTTATTACTGCCTTCCAGGAACCGGCTTTTAAACCAGTTTTCTGTGAGGTCATAAAACTTGAAAAATCTCATTTGCATAATAAAGCAAATAACTGCTAAACAACTGTGAAAGTAGTGTATATTGAATGGTAACTGGAAATAACTGGACTTTAACTGCATAGAGCCACAATGGCAGTTATCTGCCTATTTTAGTTTTGTTTGTTTGTTTGATTAATTAACGTCCTATAACAGCTATGGTCATGTAAGGACGGCCTCCCATGTATGCGGTGTGTTGCGTGTATGTTGTGCGAGGTGGCGTGTTTCGGGAGACTGCGGTATAT